>PVLC010006652.1:0-68122 GCA_004027655.1 Graphiurus murinus | reverse complement strand
ACTTCCCAACCAGCCTTTCCCCAACAGCGTGCTTTTAGCCGTGCTCTCTTGTGAGAAAGATGGAGGCTTTTTATAGCTGCGCCGGGCCTAAGCCACGAGGTGTCTCGTACAGCTCTCACCTGGCCGGCCACGAGTCGGGTGTGCTGGTGCATGCGCTCTGGCGTGGCACAGCCCACCTGTAGCTGCTTCTGGCACTTTATCAGGCGCCAATCTAGAGGCAAGGTCCAGCTGGCCAGGCTAGGTCCCCGACAGTGTCCCACACCGGCTCCCCGATCCCCTGGTGGCAGCCAGCTCCAGGTGCCCGCAGGAGAAGCCAGCAAGGTTGCATACCTTTCACGGGCTGCCTTCCCACCCTCATCTCACCTCCCTGTCTCCCACAGGGGCTTCCTCTGCTCCCTAAATAATGGCTTACCCCTGAGTTCTTGCCCAGGGTCTGCTCTGGGAGAATTCCTAGTGAGGCAGAGTGAACCCATGACCTCAGCACTGAGGTTCAAGTCCTCACTCTGCCAGTCAGAGCCCGTGCTGAGCTTTGGGTTTCCATCTGCCTGGATGCCCGTGGGCGTCCCGGGGTCTCCAGAGGACCAAGTGCAACAGCAACAGCATGAAGGGCCCTGAGCCTCGCTCTGCTACCTCTCTTACCACCTGCGATGGGGAAGGAGGGCACTGCAGATGCCTCGTCCACCGGCCTGGCACCTGGGAGTGTACCCAGCGAGCCTCGGTCCTTCTTGGTGGCTCCCCCGTCTTTCTCTCGCAGAGTCTGTTGGTGGAAAGGAAACATTAGCAGGGTGGGTTGCTAATGAGGCCCGGAGCTATCTGCAGGTTAATGTTCTCTGCCTTTGAACACCACGATTCCCAGTTAGCCTTCCCGTTACTCCTCCTGCTGACAGCAATGTGAAGGGAAATCAATTAGAGTCCCCTCGCCCGCCTCCCGGGGTCAGCCTTCAGCCTCTTCCTTTGTCAGGCCGCCACAGTGACCCATTTTAGGCCTGGGCTCCGGGAAGGCGTGAGAGTCGTCCGCTGGCTTCTGAGATGTGGCTTCTTGACCCCTCGCAGCTGCCCAGAGCACGGAAAGTTCTTGCACAGCTTGAGGAACTTGCCAGAATAAGCCAGAACCCCTCGAACTCATCTCTCCCCCTTAACAAAGGCCACCTCCTCCCTCCTCAAAGGCACCACTGTCACCGGAACAAGTCCCCTCTGTTAGCCCCCCGCAGCTGGAGCCTGGGCCTCCCATCATCCCCTGGGGGCCAATGAAACCCCAGAATCAGCCAGCTCTCCTTCCCTGCCTCCAACCAGTGGCAAACACGTTCCTGATGAGCCGATCTCAAATAAAGGGCGATGCTCCTTTTAAAAAAAAGGCCCCCCTAGGCCGTGTCAGACAGGGGGCAGGTGCTTATTGGCAGATGGGACCTGCTGGGACTGTCCAGCCCCTAAACAAGCACCCCCAAACCCAGATGACTGCAGGGCCAGGCAGGACACAGGAGGGACGTGAGGTAGGTGTGAGACAGTAGGGAGTGGTGAGGACTGCGGGCACTGGAGTCCTGGCTTCAGGTGGTGCACCGGGCTCCAAGCAATGGCTGTTGGGGACCCTGAACTGCCACATACTCCAGGTCTGCAGAGAAGCCAGAAATATGGCTCTTGGGAAAATCTCCCATTTTTATGTATTGGCAATGGATCGATCTCTCTCTCTCTCTCTCTCTCTCTCTCTCTCTCTCTCTCTATTTCTCTCTCTCTCTCTCTCTCTCTCTCTCTCTCTCTCTCACACACACACACACACACACACACACACACACACACACACACTTCAAGAACCAATACCTCTGTAAGGCAGGTCCAGTTTCCAACCTCTTCTCAAAAGCCGCAGCGAGAGGACAGATACTGAGAGGTCCCACTCACTCAGCCACTCCTTTAGTCACGTATTTGTTCTACGAGGACGTTTTGGCGTTTACTGTGTTCCGAGAACTGAACGCTAAAGGTTCTGGAGCGAATTAGACACAGACCTGAGTTGGGGGGGCGACACGGACATGAACATGTCACATGTCACCGGCAGCAATCCCCCCTCAAAGTAGATGGTTACAGGGCAATGTTTTCTCCTCCTTCTTGAGTCTTGCTTCCCCCCACCCCCCGAGAATGATTTCACACGGAAAGCACAGAGTGAGCGTGCAAGGTCTATTTAGGGAAGTGGGGGCACAGTGTAAAAGAAGGCTGTGATAAAGGGTTACACTCCAGAGAAAAGGTCCAGAAAGGGCCACTTCCACAGGATGAAACGTCTTCGAGTCTCCCATGTGGCGGGCATTATTCAGCCTGGGGTCCTGTCCCCCTCACGCATAGGCATTTGGGGGGCATTGTCTTTTTACACCTCAGTGCATCGGCTGTGCTGTTTCCTCATGTTGAAACTTCCCCGGGGGGGGGGGGGTTCTAAGTGAACTCTGCCGGGGTTTAGTCCTCTGATACCCCCACCGTTTTCTAACCACATTCCTGTCCTGGATTTCCATTCGTAAGGGCTGCTTAACTTTCTCCCCCAGGCCCCCAAGACTGCCCCAGTCTTGCCCACCTGCCCATTTCTACCTAGCTACCTAACAACAGCAGGTCATTGTGAGACACCGAGGTGAGCGCTAAGCTCACAGATTGCAAGGAAGCCGGGGCGCCTGGAGGAGGGAGTCACCGTGTCCAGGAGGAGGTGACAGAGGGACTGGGATCAGATTTTAGCTGAGTTTCCCAGGATGGGAAGGACAGCTAGCAGAGGCTGACCCCGGTCCAGTGCAGAGGGAGGGGACTGGAGCTGAAAAAGTGCCCCCATTCACTTGTCTCCACCTGCCTCCAAAGCACTTGTGACGTGAAATGCTGTTGGCCTGAGGGAGAGCGACAGCGAAGCCCCCTGCTCCTCTGTCCCTCTGGCCTGGCCTCCGCGGGCGGTCTCCGCTGCCTCCCACCTGCAAGCAGCAACTTCAAGCCGAGGCCTCCACAGAAGGGAACAGCACAAACCCCAAGGCCCGGTGCCAGGGCCCCGTCCCAACCAATGCCTGAGCCAGTTCCTTTCTTTCTTTTCTATTCTAAAATTTTTAAAATTCGGCAGGGCTTGACAAAAGGAAATCAAAGGCTGTGTTTGCCGGTGAATCCAATGGCCAAGCAGTGGCTGTTTTCCCGGGTCCTGCCTCCCCAGTCTCTCCCCTCCCCCAGTGCCCTTCTCAAAGCCGATTACGTTGATGAAAATAAAGCCCACTGCATTTTAAATTCCATCTGGCTGGCAGATCCCAGGGGCCCAGCGGCAGCTCTGTGCAGGACAGACAGACGGGTCAGTAGCTTGCTATGAAGCGCAGTCCGGACCTAAGTGATCTGAGGCCTGCCCTGCACTACGTAGAGAAGGCGGCCGGGCCCTCCGCCCCCAGCCCTTGCCGCCTGGCTTTCAGGAGCCAAAGAGTCACTGCCATTTTACTGTGGAGAGAGGCAGGAATGTGCCTAACGAGCCCCCTCTCTGGCTGGCCTTTCAGAACCAGAAGGAGCCCTCTGCGTGGATCTGCCCCTTCCACCCGCCGCTCCAGCTCTTCTTTGTTATCCGGAACACGAGGCAGCTGCGTGACTTTGGTCTGGCCAAGATCAAGCTTTGGAATTACTGGGCAACAGACGGTGTAAGTAACGGGCCCCGGCTCCTCTTGGGGCCCTGGGGTGAAGGAAGCATTTAGCGGTGTGTCAACAGCCCCCTCCCTAAAGTTCTAAAGGCCTCACTCTGACTTCATGCTGCCTTCGTCAGAGCCACCAGGAGTAGAGCTTTTGACTCCTGAGGTTTGGGAAGTGGCATCACCTCCTCTGCCCCCTTTGGGGGAACTGGTAAAATACAAACTGAGACTCTGTATTACAAGTAAGGAAACAGACACAGAGAGGTTATGTACCCTGCCAGGAATCACACAGCCAGGCAGCATCAGAGGGCATTCTCTTAGCCACTACTTCCCAAATGTTAATCTGCAGTGATTCACCAGAGAAATCTCAATAAAACACAGGTTCCTCTTCAGCAGGTGAGGACAGGGCCCAAGATTCTGCGTGTCCGGCCAGAAACCCAGGTGTTCTAGCTTCCTGGGGTGTGTGTGTGTGTGTGTGTGTGTGTGTGTGTGTGTGTGTCCACCCCACTCGGAATAGGCTGGCTGCTAACCTCTATCTGCTGGACCCCTCTGCTTTCAGAATCCCCCCCTTCCTTCCTACCCTCCCCCTGTCTACCTGTACCCAGGCCCTCCAGCTTCCTTCTCCGGACCATTTCTATGAATTGATTTGCATTTATTCGTCCATTCAACATTTATTACTGAGCACACACCAGGGGCCATCGGCTTCATGATAAATTCTGAGGATACTGATGAGAAAGACACAGTCCGTGCCCTGGAGGTCCTGCTCATCTAGAAGCCGCTAGACGAGTAAATGTAGAAATGTGAGGTGGCGGGAGGAGGGCCTGATGGCGGTGGACCTGGAGCATGGAGGCTGTCAAACTCAGTGCCCCTGGGATCCAGCAGAGAACAAAGTGAGGGAGGAGGACGGGAACCGAGTCCGTCTGTCTCGATTGCCCTCTTGTGATAGACACAGACACCAGATCGGTTTACCTGCCCTTCAGATCTTCCATAAGGAGCCCGGTGTGGGGGCGCACGCTTGTAATCTGAGTGCTTGGGAGGCTGAGACAGGAGGATCACTGATTCAAGGACAGCCTCAGCAAGTAGTGACACTCTCAGCAACGTAGCAAGACCGTTTAAAAACAAAAATAAAAATAGGACTGGGGGTGTAGCTCAGAGTTAGAATATGCCTGAGTTCAATCCCCAGTATCACACACACACACACACACACACACACACACACACACACAAATTCCATAAGGGTAGCAATAGTGCAAACAAAGTGATGAGGAACCAGTTCTCCACCTGCATCTCATCAGGACACTAGGGAGTGGTGGGGTGGCAGTATGGAAGCCCCTCGCCAGGTAAAGGTTGGGCTGCTTTCAGCTTCAACTAATGGCTGCCATGTAGGAATATAGCAAGTGATATGAGCCTTCTCGGTTTATTAACATCCGTAGTTTAATTTTTTTTTTTAAACCACCATATGGTTCAGATGAAACTCATCTTTGGGCTGGAACTGGTCTGCCCCAGATTGCATGGAGCAGGGAGGAGGGAGTTTCCTTGAACTGAGAGAGATCAAGGAAGGTTCTAGAAGGAACACACGAGTGGAGAGTACCTCCTAGGCTGAGGCAAGGCCTAGAAGTGTGGATGGATGCAGCCTCTTAATCGCTCTGCCGGGCTGTAGACAAACCTCCAGTCCACACCCAGTAGCCACAGGGAGTTGTGATCAAGGTCAAACCCCTGACTGTGAGTCAGAGCCTCCTAATCCCCACCCGGGGCGCCAGGCCCCTCCTCTCTCCCATCAGTGCCGCTCCTGCCGCGTGCACCTCCTCAATGCCTGTTGCCCTGGTGCTGTCACCCCACGGTAGTCACACCCGGAGTCCCTGCTCCCCCCGCCCCCCACACCTCCCTCAGCTCCAAACGTCTCTGCCCCGTATTCCTGGAAAACCAGGCATCTCTTTATCCAGGAAGCAGACTCTGCCCCGCATCCCCACCCCTTCCACTACCTGTGGACCTCATGAACATGTCCTGTCCTCCTCCCTTGTACCAGAATTTGCCCCTGTCTGCCTTCCCCATGACACCACGGGATCTTGAGAGCAGGACCTGAGCCATCTCCTCCATTGCTCTATTCAAAGGAGATACACATCGGGTGGATGGATGGATGGATGGATGGATGGATGGATGGATGGATGGATGGATGGGTGGATGGGTGGGTGGATGGGTGGGTGGGTGGGTGGATGGGTGGATGGATGGATGGGTGGGTGGGTGGATGGATGGATGGGTGGGTGGATGGATGGATGGATGGGTGGATGGGTGGGTGGATGGGTGGGTGGATGGGTGGATGGATGGGTGGATGGGTGGGTGGATGGGTGGATGGACGGATGGATGGATGGATGGGTGGGTGGGTGGGTGGGTGGATGGATGGGTGGATGGATGGATGGGCCAGATCCTGCTCTCACGGATCAATGGATGGATGGATGGGTGGGTGGATGAGCCAGATCCTGCTCCCAGGGGCCTGTAGGCAGCTGTGTGGTCCTTTCTGATAACGCAGGCGAGAGCCTGAGGATAGGAGAAGCAGGCTGAAGGTAGAGCCCCGCCTACTCCAGGGAACCAGGCGCCCCTCCCTCCTGCCCGCTGGTTCTCCACCCACTCTCTGTCAGTCTACCTAGGGAACTTGTCCTGAGCCCCTGTCACCCACTGGGTGCTACAGATCTGGAGACCAAGGAGGCAGGCACAGTCCTGGCTGGTTCTGTCCATGTATGACACTGCCCAATGGACTAGCAAAACCTTTCTCTGATTTCTTTTTTTTTTTTTTTTTTTAAATGAATGGTTAAAGTTTAAATTTGAGAAAAAGAAGTCCCAGCTACTGGAGTAAGCGAGGACATTTGTATGGGTAGCCTCTCCTTCCTCTCGGGCCAGCCTGGCCCCCTGTATGCATGGAGGCCAACGTCCAGGCCCAGTGCAGCCCAGCCCCACAGCCATGGCCGCTCTAAGTATGTAGGACCACGTGTCTCTTTTCCAGTCCTGCTCAGCGCTTCCTGGCAGGTGATCGTCAGCACCTTCTAGAATGGGTAATGAGACAGTGTTGGCTGCCCAAGCCCATGCCCTGTAGCTCAGCCCTGTCATTGAACATATATCTCAGGCCAGGAAAAGCAGATTTTATGTGCTGGATTACAAAGACGATAAGCCCTATCCCTCTTGGCCAAGGCCGGCCTTTTCTTCTTTAACCTGCGCCAGCCTTCCTTGTGCATATAGAATATGAAATAGGAGCGGGGTCTCCTGCATCCCGTGGGAGCATTGGGGTGTCACTGTGGGCCGTGGGGGGCGGTGGCTGGGCTTCGGAGCACCGGGGTCGTTGGACACACAGGGTGGAGCGTGGAGGAGCTCAGGGGCGGCCGGGCACCGCTTATGTAACACACAGCCATCTGTTGCCAGAATTTACTGGGGGCAGAAAAGCGCAAACAAATGCAGCTGCAGGTTGGTTTGATTTAATATTCTCCGGAGAATGCTATTACTGTGTGTTTTGGAGGAGATAAAATGAGAGTTTATAGGAAATATAGCTCGGCCGGGTAGACACGGCTTGTTAATACAGTGTTTTGTGCATGGGAATCTGAGGAAGAAAAGTTAAATGGGGGAAGCTAATCCAACCAAGGCTTATTTGGAACATAAGAAAAGAAGGTCCTAGAAAAAGGGGAGTCTTTGTTATTGGAAAAAGCGCTGCCTGTTAAATCCTCGGGTTAACATTTATGGGCTCCTTTCCCCCTCATTAGGTGGCACGGTGAGCGTGAGCTGGCCCCGAGGAGAGGGACTGGAGAGGGGAGGCGAGGACAGGAGGCCCCGCACCATCACAGCGTCTGGGCTGTGACAGCCGCCATCTGTGGAGTGCTGCAGTGTCGGGCGCGCTGAGGCACCCCACGGACACTGGGCACGGCGTGTGAATGAGTGACCCAGTGAGGAGTCCGCTCACTTAACCCCTGACAGTCCCATCCGGTGTGTGTGTGTGTCGGGGTGGGGGGGGTGCTCCCCGCCTCCTGATGAGGAAGCCGGGCTTAGGACGGTGAGACCCCACGAGGCAGGGAGGCTGTGTGTCCTGCCGACTCTGATTGGAGCGCCACCCTGAGCGGGGTCTGGAATCTACCCTCTCGTTGCTCAAGGAGAGGCGGCCACGCGTGATCTGCGCTGTCCACCTGGGGCTCAGGGAAGGACGTGATGGCTTGCCCTCCGGAGGGCGGCAAGGGGCAAAGCTGGGATGGGAGGGGACGGGGCTGTGGTTTTCCTCAGGCCATTCTCAGCACTCCCTCCCCTGCACGGAGACGTCTGTTGGAGAGAGAGGACTAGTAGTGCCCCTTCTGTGGCAGGTAAATGATTTCCTTTGGATGTGGTCTGTCGTCCACATGCACGTGCCTGTTTGGTCCTTGGTATGGCAAGTGATGCTGGAAGGAGGTGGGCCTTGAAGAGGGAACCTAATGGGAGTCACTGGGGGCACTATGAGGGGATTATGGTTATTTCCATGAGACCCCGTGTTAGCTCTTATGAGACAGTTGTTAGAAAAAGAACAATTCAACTATTTCCCTGGCTTTAGGCTCTTTCACCCCCTCACCTCATACTCCCACCACAAAGTCTTCAGCCATAAGCCTTCACCAAAGCTGAGCTGATGTCAGCACCTTGCCCTTGAACCTCCAGAACAGTGAACTAAATAAACCTCCTGTCCTTATAAAGTTTCCCAGCCTTGAGTATTTTGTTATAGTAACAGAAAACAGACGAATACACCTTCCCCCAAAATGGGTTTCCATCAGCTCCCTATGGTCCATCAGTTTTCCTTTATAACAGTCCTATTAGCTATCTGCTGTGGATATGCCTATGCTATGGTGTGCCTCATTAATGGCACACCCTCACCATCTTTGCTCACAACACCACCATGCAAACACCACCTCCAGCCTGGTCAGACAGGGAGTGAGACAGCAGTGGGCATCTGAGCAGAACAAACTCTCGGGCATATTTTATGTACAGAATGTTGCTCATGCTGTAGTTGATGAATGAATAGATGGATTTGACATTTCCCCAGTGGGAATTTCTGTGACAGGGGATACGATCTCAGCCAGCATTGCCTACTAGAATTTTCTGCAGTAATAGAAATGTACGATAGCTGCCTTTCCAGTATAGTTACCCCTGGAAGCAGGTAGCTGCTGAAAGCTGGAAATGGGGCCAGTACAACTGTACTGAGAAGCTGTAATTAAATTTTTGTTTAATTTTAATTAATTTTAGGTGAAGTAGCCATGTGTACCTGGTGACTACATATTGGGCCACAGGGGCCATGGTGGTCAGGTAACAGATAGGCGAGCCCTGGATGATAGCCCTGTCCCTGCTGGTGGGGAGGGGGCCATAAGCAAGGATGCAAGTGAATGATGTAATTTCAGGGAGTGTAAGTGTTCTGAGGGCAGGAGAACAGGCTGAGAGAGGAGGAGGCTGGGCTGCAGTGGCGGCATTACTGGGAGGAGCAGCTGTGGCCAATCTGTAGGAAGGGCTTTCCCGGCAGGGGGCCCAGCAAGAGCAAAGGCCTTGGGATAGCAACATGCTAAGCCACATCCAGGACAGAGGTTGACTCAGAAGCTGGAGCTTGTGAACAAAGGAGCTTAAGTTAGGGGAGGCCCCTGAGGGAGGCAGAAGGTGTGGATCAATTTTGGAGAGGTAGAACAGAGGGGTGGTCAGGGCAAGGGTGTCCGTCAGAGCCAGCCCAGCCGGGCTACATTGACATGGCCCTAGTCATGTCACCTGATGTCTCCGTGTCTCGGTGCCACGTGTCCCTCGAGTGGCTATCGCTCACTGCATGCGTGTGGAGTGCTCAGAACCTTTCCTGATCGCCATGTGCTGCACACAGGTGCCGGGGATTAGCGTCGTCACTGGAGGGCTCAGAGCAGACCACCTGGCTGCAGTCTGGGGAACTGGGCTAAGGGAAGGGGGAGCCGGGAGCGGAGGCTCCAGGCACAACCCAGCTAAGGATGGCGGTGGCGGGGACAAGGGTGATGATGCTTGTGGAGGGCACGGTGAGGGGACTCTTCATCCCATAATATATTTGCATTTTCCACAGTGCCTTTTTTAGAGATGAAATTTCAAATGAATGCAGAAGATTAGCTCAATAGCAATCCGCCGGTCCATCACCACCTTCGGTGGTTGTCAAAATTCCACCATTCTTGCTTCATCTCTGCCCCTAACATATGAAAGTGGATTGTAGCTATCGTCCCATTTCACTCGTAAACACTTCAGCATACGACTCTAACAGATGAGTTTGTGTGTTTTCCTTTTATATGACCCAATGCCACTCTGATGCCTGACAACAATTATTATTTTGCTCTAATGCCCACTCTATATCTAACTACCCCTAATTGTCTCAGAATTGCTTCTTGACAGTTGGTTTGTTTGGATGGTGATACAAGCGTGGTGATGATTTTGAAGTCAAAGGCATGACCTTCGTGTGGTCAGCTGAGTCAGAGTGGCCCTATGGTCTGGGGACTTTCCAGCCTGGGGCAGGGTGGCTGGTGGGAAGGGGACTGACCCCACTGCATGGGAGGCTGAGACCTGTGACATTGTCAGGGGGCAGAGAGTGCTCTGTGGGGTGGGGGGTAGCCGCTGAAATCTGTAGGCAGAGACCACACCCGGGAGGTGCAGCCCTGGGAGTCACGAGAGTCCCCTGGCTCGGGCTCAGGTTCCAAGCAGAGGAGTAGAGGGGAGTGGAGGGGAGTCAGCTGAGTCAGGGCCAGCAGAGAATTCTAGGTTCAGAGAGAGGGAACCAACAGGGTACCTAGGCTCCAACAAAAGGTCAGGATGCAGAGCCGGACTTGATCCCAGCAGGAAGGTGATGCAGATGCAGATCCAGGATGGAAACTGAGGCTGCAGCTGAGGCCAGATAGGTGCCTGGGCTGGGAGGGCCGCAGGCTGATGTGAGGGGGGTGGAGGGATCCCAGGGAGCCTAGACTCTTCGGGTGAGGCTCCCCACCTGCCTCCTGCCAGCCTTGGTTGGGACTGATGCAGTAGCCCTTGTTCTCGGTAACAGGACTAAGGAATCAGCCAGGACTTTCTTGGGTACAAAGGACAGCCCAATTAACACTGGTTAACAGCTGGGTGTGGTGGTGCACGCCTATAATCCCAGTATTTGGGAGGTTGATCCTGGACACAGTTTGAGGTCAGCCTTAGGGATTTAATGAGACCCTCACAACTTAGCAAAACCTTATTTCAAAATAAAAATTTTTAAAAAGGGGCTGGGGGTGTAGCTCGGTGATAGAATGATCTTAGGTTCAACCCCCAGTACCAAAAACAAAAAATCAAAGGAAAAAAAAAAAAAAACCACTGGGTTAAACACAGAAGAAACCTACTTGGCTCACGTAACAGAGGCGTCTGGGTTCGCTGGCTTCAAGTCTGGCGCAGTCCCAGGTGCTCGCAGGACGTGGTCAGAGTCTGCCTCCTTTATCTCAATCTCTGCCGCACTCTCAGTTGGCTTCGTTCTAGGTCCCAAGTGGTGGCCCCCGATGACATCAGACCCACTGTGTATTTACGCAATCCCTGCAAAAAGAGGCTCCTGCCAAGGCCCCGGCTCTGGCACCCACCGGCCGGGCCTGGGACGCTTCCTGGGTGGGGCCCACATTACCCATATGAAGGGAGGTGGAGGGAAGGAGGGATTCTCACTGGACAATCTAGGAGCTGGCTCCCAAACGGGAACATCCCCCAGGAGAGTGGAGCAAGGTACCCAAACTAGGTCCTTTTCCTTTAACCCTAGGTACAGCTGAACTTACTCATTAGCTGCTGAGGCTGGCCTCAAACCTGCAATCCTCCTATCTCAGCCTCCCAAGTACTAGGATTACAGGTGTGCACCATGAGACCATCCCTGAGACCTAGCAGCTGACCCATACCTCAGTCCTGATACCTCTCCTCACATTTCATCCTGGGAACAGTTTGTACTCCAACCCAGCCTGCTGGAACCCAGGTCTCCTTCTGGGCGTCCCTCCCTGTCCACACCAGCATCTGCCTCCTGCCTTTGTGTCCCCCTCCCCCGACCTGCCCCTGGGTCGTCATCTCAAAGTTCTACCGTTTCTTCCTCCAAATCTGTTCCCTCCCAGTCCAGCTCGTCTTTCCCCTCTGCCTGCTGCCTGTCCCCAGGACCTCACCCCTGTCCTCCCCTGCGCTCGCTTACGTGTTGTGACCTTTGTCTCATCAGCAGAGGCTTGGTGACCGTACTAGGCAGGGGAGGCCGGGGATCAACAGCAGTGCCCGCGTGGTGATGGGGGTGAGCTGGAGGCCTCCGAGGCTAGGAAGACAGATTGCTTCGGTTTCAAGAGAGGCCAGAAATGTACAGTGTTGCGTGAAGGCTCCTCGTTTTTAAATGTTTTCAATTCTGAAAGTTGTAAGTGCTCTGAGGGCTGCAGGACACCTTGAGAAAGTCCACTGCAGCCCACAGCATCCTGGGAAAAAGGCCACAGGCAGAGGCTGGGCACCAGGGGACCATAGGCCATGCAAGGTCGGGCTTCAACTGCTCACCTGCTGTTGTCTGAGTCCTTTCGATTAATTTCCAACATTTAAAACATGGACAGTTTTGCAAGGAAATGTGGGGTTTTTACTTTTCTTGAGAAACTGGGCAATCTGACGACATGGGCCCACATTCACCCCTGAAGCTCTTGCAGAGCCGGGTCACTGTGCCGTAGTCCCCACCACTCCCACTTGCCTCCCCGACACGGTGGCAGCCATCCTATACCACACCGCCTCTCATCCACTCGACTTGCCTGGGTCTGCTCCCGGACCCCCAAATCTGGCTCTTCCACCCCAAGGCAGCTGTTGTTTCTCACAGGTCCCCCCAAACTCTTCCCTCCTCAGGCCTTAGCTTGTCCCCAGGCCCCGTGCCTAGGACGCAGCCTTCTGAAGGTCACAGCTCCACGTAGCCTCCCTACCCCCAGCCTGCCTGGGCACCTTCCGGCTTCCTCTGTGTCCTGAGCCCCAGATGTGGAACGCCAGTGCCGCCTGGCAGATCCCTTCTGTTTGGCCCTCACAGTGTTTTACAGCTTGTGAATCATTTGACAACATTTGGAAATTGGCTTTTGAAGAGCTGGCAACATTCCTTCCCTGGCCCCATGGGAGCTGCAGAACAGCAAGCATCAGCTCCGTGACCCCTTAATCTCTGTCGAGTGGAAAACTCCTCGGGGAGAGGCCCTCACTTGCTTCCTTTGCACCTCTCTTCGGCCAGGACCTGGCGGGCCTCCGTACAGCATTGGTTGGATTGAATGAAATTGCAAGAACTGCACTCGTGCCTCAGCCCAGGCCCAGCAGAGACTCAACCTGAGGCAGCAAAGGAGAGTTCTGGCCCCTCCCCAGGGTGGATGGGGTGCCTTCTGTGCTGCCACTAGCCTCTACCAGGAACTGGGGGGGGGTGCCACACTGGACCCCAAAGGAAGAGTGGGCCATGCAAACCCCGAAGAGTCAGGCTTGACAGGTGCACACAGACAGGCAGTAGGTTGGGTACCAGAAATGATGCTAGCTCCTTTCGCTCTTGCACATATATCTCACAGCAAATGACATGCAAAGTACTTTGCCTATATCAGCCTGTTTATTCCGCACAGAAATCCTAGCAGATAGGTACTGCCATTACCGGCTCCATTTTACAGATGGGGAAATGGAGGCACAGAAAGCCAAGCAACTTGCTGGTGACCACGGGATTGCCGTGCAGCCTGGTACTCTCCACAGAGCTCTGCCTTTCAGTAGAGAGAAACCCTACCAGTGCCAGGGCTCAGCCATGACTTCGCACTTAGCTCTGCATGGCCCGATGGCCTAGGTCAACAGAGGCCACAAACACAGTGTTGTGTGAGGATCCAACTAATTCTGAAATATGATCGACTAATTCTGAAATTCATAAATGCTCTGAGGGCCGAACCAGCATGGATCCAGTCATAGGGTCACCAGTTTGTGGCCGAGTCTCAGGTCCTATCCACATACATCGTCCTCGGGGCCCATGGTGTTGGGTAGGGTGCAGAATCATCTGCCTGGAGCCCAACATGTTGTGGTCCCTGTTAAATGTCACAATATCCTACCATCATCTTTTTCCCTTCTGAGGAAATCACGTATCACATCACAAAGCATGGTTTGTATCAGTTTTCCTCCCCAGGCACTTGGAAAGACCACTGAGGTCTCCTCCCAGGGGAACAGAACTCCCTGTGACTTCATAAGTTCAGGTGCCTCAGAGAGGGAGCAAGTCCGTTCCCCAGTGCTAGGCCTGAAAATAGATGGGAAGAGGCCCCAGCCCTGTCCCTGAAGGTCCTACAAGGCCAGGTGTGCACCTGTGCCTAGCCAGTATGCACAGGGAGCCAGGATGCAAGCCAAGCTCTGAGCACCCAGAAGACCCCCGACTCAACTGGAGTCGGAGAGGCAGGGGAGTCAGAGCAGGCCTTGAGACAGTCCCAAAGCGTGGCTGGTGGCTGTCTGGGTATCGGTGGCTGTCTCCCCAAGGCCCCATGTGCCCCGATCAACCTGGGGTCAGGGTAGAAGCCATGAGTCTAGAGGCAAAGCCCCTTCCAGTTAGCCCAGAGCCGCCAGCTCCCTCCGGTCCTAGAACCAGCCCTTTCAAGCAGAGAGGAAGGGGAAAGCAGCTCATGTTCTCTCCGTGTAGTGGTGCCAGGGTGTGGGTGCGCACCTTCAGTGAGGGCCCCAGGGCCGGGCAGGAGTCAGGTGCAGCCGGTGCACATCTGGTTCAGCTTCAGCTGTGTGTCAGTGCTCAGGCACCGTGTGCTCTCCTGGACCTGCCCCGGCGTTCAGTACTGTGGCTTAGCCAATGCTTTGCTCCAGATGTGTGTTTCAGGTTGGGCTGGCTTCACGGAAGCCAAGCGTTCGTCCCTGGGGAAAGTGACTTGAGCGTGATGCAGCCGCCGCTCTGCTTTGGCTCCTGCCACGGTGGATCCGTGTCGCCATTCATCCTTGCGAGCAGTCGGTGTGTTCATTGGAAGAGAAGTGTCATTTCACACCAGGGCGGGGAGGGGAGTGTCCTTGCCCCATTACTTACGTTACTCAGGTTGAAATAATATTTCTGTTGGGGTATTAAGCATGCATTATCATCTCAGTTCTCCCAAACTGTAAAGGAGAAGGGTGAAGGCAAAATGGGGGCTTGGGAAAGGGACTCCCAGAGCCACACACCAGCCACGGAGCTGCAAAGCGTCCTTTTGAAAATCCAGGGCAAGTTGGGTGTGGCGGTGCATGCCTGTAATCTCAGTACTTGGGAGGCTGAGAGGAGTATTGCAGGTTTGAGGTCAGTGCACACCTATTTAGTGGGACCCTGTCTCAAAATTAAAAAATAAAATAAAATAGGGCTAGGGGGTGTGACTCAGAGGTAGAACACCCCTGGATTCAACCCTGGTACCACAAAAGAGGAAGAGAAAAGTAAAGAAGAAAAGAGGAGAAGAAACAAGAAAAAGAAAAGAATACCCATTGCAGAAGGGCTTGGGACAGCATCAGCAAAACGGGCAGCAGTCTCCCCAGTGAAACAAGGAAGAAAAGCTTGGCACCCTCTAAAGGGGAGGCGTGGGCAGGATGAAGTTTCACCCGGGACTTGCTGGACACCAGAACAAAGGAGGAAAGCGCCTGGAGTTGAAGCCCTGGTGACAGGAAGGGAGGAAACAGGCTGGTTCTTAAGCAGTTAGAGGCTTTTTCCCCAGATCCATCCTTAAAGACGTCCCTTACACAGCGTTTCACCGAAGGGACGCCAAGGGACGTGCCCGGCACAGTCCTCCCCCGTTCCCGCCTGGCTCTCCAGGTGCAGATGCGGGTCCCACCCTGCTGCTCAGCACAGCCCTTGAGGGGCAGTGACATCCACACCGACATCTGCACAGACACCACGGCCTTCCACATCCGCAGGCTCCACATCCGGGAATTCAACCCACCGTGGAGGGAAAATTACATCTGGACTGTCTTTTTTTCCCTTATCATTATTCCCCCAAAAGTACACTATAACAACTATTTACATAGCATTTACATTGTATTAGGTATTATAAGTAACCTAGAGGCGACTTAAAGTATACAGGAAGATGTGTGAAGTGGTATGCGGACATGCGTCATTTAATATAAGGGACTTGAGCATGTGACAGACCCACGGCGGGGAGGGGGAAGGTCTGGAGTTAGAAAAAAGAGGAACGTGCACACAAACCCACCACAAAGTGCCCACTGTGACTACGTCTGGGGAGAAGGAGGGAACCAGGACCTGAGTAGGAGAGAGTTGGTCCTGAGGGACTCAATTTCAAAACACGGGTGTTCAGAGTTGCACCAGTGTAGGCGAGGCTGCCCACAGCCAGGCTAGCCTGAGCCAAGGGAAGTGGCAGTTAGGACCTCAGGCATGCCAGTCAGAATGGATCAGCACACACAGGCTGTGCGACCATAGGGAGGGCATGAACCTCTGTTTCTTCATCTGTAAGATAAAGCCCTATCTGAGGACCATGCAGTCTTATTTTTTACACTTGGGACATCCAGAGTCCCTGGGGGCTTGTCCTCTGTCAGGTGTAGCACTCAGGTGACCCTCGGGCCAAGCCTGTCCACAGATGAGACTTGTTTGGCCTGCAGATGCTGTAAACGTCTCAGATCTAAGTGCCATCAGGCAGGGCCGGCGCCTGCCTCTTCCCCACGACCCCCCGCACTGCCTGCAGTTTCCTGAGCCCACTCCTCCCTTCCCTGCCTGCCCCTACCCCCAGCCTGATTCCCTCTGGTCCCCTGTCAGCCAGACGTCTTGGTGAGCATGGGACTGCAGACAGCTGGAGGTCAGATGGGTGCTTGTCTGCTCGTGGAAGGAAGCTAGACATCCCGGTGGGAAAGCCGGGCTGCCCACCTTGGAGCGCTGGACGGGAAGACCACCCCACCACCTCTTTAAATGAGTGTTTCTGTCTCGCCAGATGTTTCCACGGTGGTAATTTTGAGGCACGAGGCATTGAAAGCTGCCCGTGCTGTCCTTCTCGAACAGCTATTTCCTAATTAATTCGCAGCACGTGCTTGCTCTGGGCCTCCACTAAACAGAGAGCCCATCCACATAAACATGTAAAAGAGTGCTTTGAGAATCGACTTTTCTGACAGCCGGCAAATAGCAGCTCGCTGCCCCACAATTGGATGATTGAAGCCGAGGTCCTGCGGTGGAATGCAGGCTCCATGGTTCTCCTCCTAAATTGCTCCGGAAGCTTCTACAACTCAGCGAGCTAAAATGTAGGGAGAGCTTACTCACCTAGCTTGCGGGAAGGCTGAAGGGGGATCTCTAAGGCTTCAGATCCCAGAGAGAAGGAACACATCAGAGGCCAAAGCAAGATGGAAACGGCCTGCAGTGAAACCAACAGGCCACCATTTTCCTGACCACTTCTATTCTCAGAACGCTGTAGAGAGCAGTGCTGCCCTGGGGGGAAAATACCTGGGTTTATTCACTTATTAGTTGCAATGTAATTGCTGAGGGCCTACTATGTGCCCTCTGACAGGATGGGCAGAAGCTCTGCTGGCTTGGAGCTTAACTTGAGTGGGAGAGAGACTATAAGAGTGCTCCTGCACTACACGTGCATCTGAGAGTGATGAACTGGACCATCTCAGAGATGAATCCGAGATTGAACAGGGACGTGGGGTGGAGAGGGATCGGAAGAGATGGAGTTACTCTAACACCTGTGATGAGGGAAGCTCTGGAGACGAGGAGGAGCAAGGCTGTTCTGCAGGTGTTCAAGAACACTTCCAGGCCAGTGCAGGGCTCCTTGGGTGGGGAGAAGCTCCGAGGCTTCAAGGAGCAAGATCAGACCAGTGTGTCGTGGGAGCAGTGAGCCAGGAACCGGGGTCAGAGAGGTCGGCAGAGGCCGGAGGAGGGAGGACTGTCGTCCGTGTGGTAGGAAGTCACTGGGCAGTTTTCGGCAGGAGGCTGCTCTGATCTGATTGAAGTTATTTTTAAAAAGACTCTGGCTGCTGTGTAGAAAATGAAGCGTTTGTGAGCAGGGGCAGGTGGGGGGCGACAGTGCGGCATAGAAGCAGAGAGACCAATTAGGCAGCACGGTGTCTCTCTAGGAGAGATGACGGCGGTGTGGGCTGGGGCGGAAGCATCTTCTGGAAGAAGAGGTCAGGTTAAGGGCATGTTTGGAGAGAGAACTGAGGGACTCCCTGACAGACTGGATGTGTGCACAGGGGAGCAAGGTGCACAGAGGGGACGCCTAGGTGTTTGGTAACCAGCTGAGTGGTGGAACTGATTTTAAGATAGAAGAAGGTTTGGGGCATGTTAAGGTTGAGATCCCTGTTCAGTACCCAAGAGGAGAGGTCAAGCAGTCACCTGGGCTTTGGCAGAGCAGTCAGAGTCAGAGAATCAGATTATCAGGAGTCACCCACACAAGGGTGGCATTTACAGCCTGGGGCCTGGATGGGGCCACCTAGGGAGGGAGCACAGAACAATCAGAAGGCCTAGGCGTGATCCCTGGGGCCGCCCAGCTGTTCAAGGCCCAGCTGAACAGGGGAACTAGCCAAGGAGCCCAGGCCAGGGTCCCGCAGCAAGACAGGAGCCAACAAGACAGGCATGGAGCCCAGGGAGGGAGGCCTGCACCTGAGCTGCTGCACCAAGGACAAAGCCTTCACTTGGCTTTGGCAGCCTGCTGGGCCCTGTCATGTATTGTCCCAACTGGGGGACTTCAGAGAGTGAAAAGAGGGCCCTACTAGTGATCACACCAGACAAGAGGTGTAAATCAGACATGTCCCCGGTACCAAGGATGATCCAGCATGCTGGTGATCGGGCCCTTAGCAAGGGGTGGGGGGGTTCTGCGTAGATTTGGGGGCAGAAGCCCGGCAGATGAGAGGTCAAGAGACAAGGGGTGAAGGAGCAGCAGAGACAGCAACACTCTGAGTCTCTCTAGGACAAAATATCGGGCACCAGCGTAAAATATTCATCAGCAGCAAAAAGGATAAAAACCATTAATTCACAGGATTCTGATGAAACCTAAAGCGATTATGCCAAGTGAAATAAGCCAGGAATAAGGGCTATGTACTGCATGATTCCTTTTATATAAAAATTCGAGACAATGCAAATAGTCTACAATGATGGCCAGAGGATAGGTGTTGCCAGGAAGGGAGGTGGGGAGGAGGGATTATACAGGGTAGGAGGAAACTTTGGGGGTGATGGGTACATTCATTATCCTGAGTGTGGAGTTGGTTTCATGGATATTTACACTGCAAATATGCCTAGCTTATTTTATGAGGTTGCATTATATTCCTTGATAAAGCTAGAGGAGAAAAAGAAGAGTTTTGCTGTAAAAAAAGAGAAACAGGTGCAGCAAAAGCAGAGAGAGGTGTGGTTTTTGTTTTAAGCATGAATGGAGAAGCGTTGAATACCTGCCGGGTACAGGGGCACCTGTGTTTGGGGAGAAGGAGACGGGAAAGCCGGACAGGGACCCTTTTGTGGCGATCAGACACGCCGCGAGGTTTGGAATTCATCCAATGAGCCTGTTTGCTGCCTCCTTGTACAAAGGAATCCTTTGGAAAACTTGTAAGGAGCGCAGGGATTTCCTAGAAGCCACCATTGAGTTGGTGGCCTTGGCACCCACTCCATACCCCCTCAACTCTTCCCTGGCTGTAGCTGAAGAGGAACAGTCCCCATGCTGGTGACAGTGCTGTACCTCAGCTGCTTGTGCGGCTGTGTGCTGTGGGAACATGCTCAGCTGTGCACGTGATGTCCCCAGGGGCAGCTCTCAGCAAGCAGATGCCCCAGCCACGCGGCCTTTGGAGGGGCACTGGTGAGGTTCACGCAGCGGCTGCCTTGGAGACCCCCAGCGGCCCAGAGCAGCAAGCAGTGCACACACTTTTGGGGGGCGGTCACCTCCTGTCCTTCTGACTCCCCACTTCCTGTTGGGAATCATCAGCCCAAGATGCTGCCTGCCTCAAGTCCTCGTCTCAGTCTCTGCTTTCAAGACACCCCAAGTGAGACGCTCACGCAGCCCAGCGTTTTATGTG
This sequence comes from Graphiurus murinus, assembly GCA_004027655.1. Classification (NCBI taxonomy): domain Eukaryota; kingdom Metazoa; phylum Chordata; class Mammalia; order Rodentia; family Gliridae; genus Graphiurus; species Graphiurus murinus. The sequence continues at coordinate 48,563 of PVLC010006652.1, read as the reverse complement.
CACACCAGGCTTTTCTAGGCTTTTCTGACGCAGAAGGCCTGGGAACCGTGCTTTAAAGAACACAGTTATAGCAATGAAAAAAGCATGAAGGATTTCACAAAGGGGAGTGACTGGGCAGATTTGCTCCTGTAGAAAATTAACTCTAGTGGCAATGTGAAGTCGAGGTTGAAGCAGCAAGAGATGGGAAGCAGGGAGACCAATTAGTAGGCTATTACAAATGTCCCAACAGGAGGTAATGATGACGAAGGCAGCGACTGAGGCCGTCTCTTTGTGAAAGTCCTTTGATTTATAGAGTAGAGAACACTTTGCACAGAAATGAGATGGAGCCTTATTTAACATTCCCAGTGCTGAAGTCTTATAAAGCTCACGTTTCTAGCATTTTTTTCTAGCATTCCACTTTTTTTTGTTTGTTTGTTTCTTCTTCTTTCTTTCTTCTTCTTCCAGGATCTGATACATCAGTTTCATGCCACACATCTTCATTTTGTTGAATTTTGTGTTTTCAGGATCTTGACATTGGTGCCAAGAACGTGAAGCTTTATGTCAACAAAAACCTCATCTTCGATGGAGTGTTAGACAAAGGGGATGGAGGGGCCCCGGCTGATCACACCATCCTGGTGGACCTGAAGAATGAGAATGAGAGGGCGGAGAACCCCCTGAGAGCAACCTGGGAAGAAAGCAAAGATGCTCCCGCCATGGCTGGCGAGGATGGGAACAAGGAGCTCAGTCTCAACGACTCACAGCCAGCTGAAGCTTCGGTGGATGTAAAGGTTTCCTTGCAAGGAAATTTACTTGGTGATAGGATGAGTTCTCCCATTTGCACAAAAGACAGTTTGTCTAAGCTAAAGGAAGATTTAAGACTGTTGGCAGCCCCTGTCTCAATGGGTGATGTGCCCAGTGACTCTCCGTCTTCCCTACCTGGGAAGTGCCCCCCTCCCGACAAGGAGCCCTCTCTGATCCAACAACTGGAAACCCTCACGGGCAGAAAAATCTCTGACCCACCTGGGAAAACCCCATGCTGGCTACAACCTTCTCCCACAGGGAAAGGCAGGAAGCAGGGGGGCGGGAAGCCCAAACCCCTGTGGCTTAGTCCTGAGAAGCCTCCAGACTGCAAAGACAGGCACCCATCCAACAGTGTCCTCGGTGAGGACCCCAGAGATGCCAGGGCCGAGGATAAAAGCCCCCGGCGTGAGCAGGGCCGGGCAGCCAGCTGGAACATCATCACAGAGGACAGGCCCCCGAGAGCAACCCCCAAAGCCTGCAGCGATGACTTAGACTTCTTGGACCAGCCCCCCAACAGAGAACGCCCTGCTAGTGGGAGAAGGGGCACGAGGAAAGATGCTGTCGGCAGTGGTCATGGTGACATCCAGCCAGCCAGCAAAGGTAAGCTCCAAGCAGCAGCGCAGGGACCATCACCCCCACACCTCAAGTCGGCACAAAGCCGTTCTGCACCCTAGACCTCAGTTTCCTTATCTGTGAAACAAGGGGGTTACTCTCAACTAGTGGCCCCAAATCCACTGTCTCAGGGGCCAGAGAGGTTGTAAAGATGGGTGAAATGTGCAAGGCACACCCTGCACGTTAAACTTGCAGATGTCGTTGTCATTGCCACCAAGATGTGTGCCCTGGCCCATTTTTCTTGCAATACATCCCTTTTCCAAGGTGGACTTTGTCATTCCACCTTTGATAGAAACATTGGTCTCTAGTTATGTCCCCTTATTCTTGATGTTAGAAAAACAACATAAGTGTAAGTGTGATGATACTCACAGGCAACTCTCGTCCGTGTGTGGAGGACAGAGGGAGCAGCAAGGACTGTGGCAAACCAGAGAACACAAGCTCAGGCACGGGGGCAGCTGCTGCTCCACTGGGCTTCCTGCTGGCATTCAGGGCGGCAAAGCCAGGGCTCCGGCTCTCCCCTTGCCTTTTTTTTCCAAAGACAGAAATATGTAATAGTCTCTTTTTTTTTTTTTGTACTGGGGCTTGAACCTAGGGGCATTCCACCTCTGAGCTACACCTCCAGCCCTACTTTTAAGTTTTTTTTTTTTTCATTTTGAAACAGGGTCTAAGTTGCTGGGGGCCTCACTAAGTTGCTGAGGCTAGCCTTGAATTTGCGATCCTCCTGATTCAGCCTCCCAAGTACTGGGATTACAGATGTGCACCACCGCACATGGCTTAATAGGCTTATTTTTCAACATTAGCAACTGATGGCAATTATTTTTAAACCACTGCATGTGTTTTAAAAGGAAAAAAAATAAAAAGACCACACCCGTGTTGGCAGGACCCACAGTGAGAATGGCTACACTCTGCAGTAGACGTCTCTGAGGGCCTTCCGGATCCAGGCTGGTGTTCTGAATGCTTGCACTCACACGGGGTGCCTGGGAAGCATTCAGCAGAGCAGCCGGGCGTCCGACTGCTCCAATCCAGACTCCACTACTTACCCCCTAGGACCCCCTAGCCAGGCACGCCGCCCCCAGCCTCGGCATCTTCATCTGTTAAATGGGCGAGGCGTTCCTTACTCTTCTCGGTGTTGCAAGAAACAAATGAGATCAGCTGTGCTTCAATGTAGTGCTGCAGGCCTGGCCCACAGGGAGCACTCGGGAAGTGACACCAGTGTTTCAATGTGGCTGGTGTGTCCTGTACCGTCCGCAGACGGTCAAGACCTGCCGAGTCAGGGCTTACCCAGGTCCTTTCTGCCACACAGAGCACCAGCTCTGGAGTCAGCCTGCCTGGGTGTGTATCCTGCCTCCCTTCACCTCTGTTCTACACCCTGGGCAGGTTCTCAAACCCCCGCTGAGCCTCAGTTTCCTCATCTGTGACAGGGTGCTTAGTCTTACCCCTACGAATTATTTAAGGATCAAATGAGATCCTACATGTGCAGTGTTTGGCACACAAAGTGGCACAGAGAGCACCCAGCAGATGTGAGCTGCTGCTGTACTCTCCTCCTCCTCCTCCTCCTCCTCCTCCTCTTCCTTCTCCTTCTCCTTCTCCTCCTTTCTCCTCCTCTTCCACCTCCTTCTCCTCTCCCTCTTCCCCTTCCCCCTCCTCTCCATGGTATCCTGCATTCTCAGATTAGGCCTCTTGGTGGTATATCTATATACAAAACCCATGCTTATAATTTTTAATGTTTCTGTTAGTGAGCGGATGGTAGACTCTGCGCTGTCACTGCAGATACCTGAGCAAGCCCCTCTGACTCTGAGTGTCTGCCCATGCAGGGTTGTCCCCCGTGGTCCCTCTCTGGTTCCTTGCAGATTTCTGCTGAGACTGGGTATCAGGGAGGAGACCCGAGTGGAAAAGAAGAATTGAGAAGCTCCTGGAGGGCAGCCAGGTGCTTGGCTCATGACCAGGCCTCTACAGTACGGGAGGGACATGGTCAGAAGGAGCTGCGATGGCTGGCTTTGCAGCCGGCTTGCAGTCAGCTGGGCTCTGGCCCAAGTACCCTCCCCAGCTGATCTCAAAGCTTTATGAGAGCCCCACTTTATGGGTAGAGAAAGTGTGAGGTTTAAGGAACGTTCCCGGGATCACACAGCCAGTGACAGAACAAGATTTGAAACCAAGCAGACAGGGTCCGGCATGTACCTTCAAGCCACTGCCCTCTGTGACCCTGTGACTGCCGCCACTGCCTGCCAACCACCCAGGAAAGCTGGGCAGTTCCGTGCTTTCCTGGTGAACAGATGTGCCAGAGCCTCGGGGAGTTCCAAGGTCATGGGCGTTATTTTAACTTACCCAACTTCGAAAGACTGTCTCACTTTAATTTCTTTCCAGGCTTTCACTGCTTGGCTCAATGAGACATTAAAAACCGAGCCCTTGAGATTTAATGCTTGTTAAGCCGGTCATGCTAAAAGAGAAAGTTGCTTAGAAATTTTAACTTACCCATTACCTGGAGCCAAATCTCATAGCCTTGCTGTTCAGGAAATACGCAGGCCTAGCCCTCCAACATGCCGGCTGCCTGAGAGCAGGCCTGGGACTGCAATTGCGAGCGTTGAGTGACGGGCACATTTCAGAAGCGTCTTCATCTGGAGTCAGTTGGCTACAGGTGGATGGAGTTTCTGCCTCCCTGCAGGTCCCCGTGTCCTCCCCTTCCTCAGGAGATCAGCTCTGCTGTAGTCACAGGGCAGTCAGTGACCTCTCAACCCTTGACAATGTCCCAGCTCTGGCTCCAGCAACCAATTCCAGAGTCTCAGGGGAGCAGCTGATTGGTCCTTTGGGGTCAGGTGTCCTCTCTCTGTCCAATCAGCAACAGCTGAAAGGCTCACTACAGTGAACCTGGATCTGTTTCAACTCCCCATGTACTTTTTCATTTCCTGTTTTAGTAGCAATTAACACATAATTCATGGTGGTGCAGTCAGTTTTTATGAACTTAAATTCAGAGTTGTGTAGTTCCTACTAGACTCACCCAGCAGTAGTATTTTGGAGAGCAGTGTGTTCTGTGTGTCACATCTGAGTCGTCCAGAAGAAAGTCCACACTTCTCTGGTCTTAGGCCCAGAAGGTGCACCTCGGGGAGAAGAGGCCAGAACGCCGACACGGCATGAGCAGAGTCCCCGCCTCACTTGCGCCATGGGCGGAGAATTGCAGGCCGAGGCCCAACACATGCCATTTGGTGCCGTCTCCTCCGTGCGCTTGAAAACCAAGCCAGGCCATTCATTTCAGTCAGTAGAAATCGAATCACATAAACCCAAGTCACGACAATCCATACAGGGAGTTCCTTCTGCCAGATGCTAAGCCTCGCGCCTGGGAGGAACACGGGAGAACTTCTGGGCTCTTTCCCAACGGCAGATGAGAAGGAGGGGAGGAGAGAAGACAGGTGCAGGAAAACCCCCAGGTGGAGGGGGACGGCCCTCGGCCTCCAGGCCTGATCCCAGGGGAACGTGGTGCCAGCAGTCCTTCCCGTCACCAGCAAACATTGCTGAGCATTTCCAGACAGCAAGTGCTGTGCTAAGTACACAGCAGGGAGAAGTGGCAGGGGGGCCTCTCCAAGGAAGTGGGTGACAAGGACAGCCCAGGGTGTGGGCACATGGAGGGAGAGCCTTCCTGGCAGAGGATACAGCAAGGATGAGGGCTCAGAGACAAGACTTGCTGTGCCGTTGGGACAGAAGGGCCAGCGTGGCTGAAGCAGAGTGAGTGTGGGGGTGGGGGAGGAGGTTGCAGAAGCCAGCAGGTACCACATTCAGGGCCCTGTGGGCACAGGGAGAATTAGATTGTCTTTATTATTGGCATAGGAGAGTCAATACCCATTAGAAGGGCAGATGACAAACTCCACCGTAGCACGTGGAGTTTGAAGTGACATCGTGCACACGTCTGGACCTTCCAAACAGCCACTAGAATTGGAAGATGTTGGCCAAAAGAGAGAGGCCAGAGCTTGATGTGTGAGGTTGAGCGGAGCCTGCTTTGGAGCCAGGAGCTGCACAAGGGCTGAGAGGGATGCAGCGGCAGGGAAGGACCTGATGGAGCAGGGACGTGGCCCTGGTGACACTCCCAGACTTAGGGTGCAGCAGGATGCAGTGGTGTGGTAGAAAGAGGAGCTGTTGGCAGGGGAGGTAGAGAGCTAGGAGAGAATGTGTCTCCTAAGCCAGTAGGAAGAGGAATACCAGATGGAAGAGGTTTGCTTAAGGTGTTATGAGTGAAATGAAAGACTGAAAAAAGGTTGGGGAGTCATTGTTCACTTGGAGAAAGCCATTTCAAGTGGAGGGTCCTCAGAATTGTAGAATTCTTATGAATGCAAAGGGCAGAAGTAAGCCACCAGGGATTTGGCTTCAGGCTTGGCTGGATCCAGTAGCTCAGGTAATGTTGTCAGGGTTCGTTCTCGGGCAGATTCTCCCCACAGTGTAGCAAAATGGTCCCTGGCCACCCTTCCCCTACATCCGACAGCCCAGCGTGGCCAGCTTAAAGAGAGCCCCTCATTGCACCCAGCTTGATCTGGATGGCTGAAGGTGGGGGACCTCCAAAGGAAAATCAGAGGGTTGTTCCCCCAAGAAGGGGAAGCCGATTCGAGGCAGGCAAAGCAATAGCACTACAAAGAAGAAGTGGGTGGCAGGGTGTGGAGCGAGGCTGGCGGAGGTGGGAGGCCAAGCGCCCCATCTGAACAAGAGAGAACAGGACAGTGGTTGCAGGGAGCCGTGGGGCCAGGCCGGCCTCCCTTTCTTTCCCTCTTCTCTTTTAGATAGGAGAGATTTATGTGTGTCTGCAGGCAGTGCCAGTGGGAAGGAGTGATTGAAGATTCTGGAGAGAGGAGATAATTGATGGAGACAGGCAGAAAATGGAGTGCAGGGCACAGTACGATATGAAAGGAAAGAAAACAGAACGCCGGTGTCATCGGCTGCTGTCTTCTACGATGACACCTTTAGATGGTGCGCTGGTGTCATCGGCTGCTGTCTCCTCTGATGACACCTTTAGATGGTGGCTAGCCATGGCATGGCGGTGAGGAGCAGCTCCTGCTTGGTGCTCTGGCTGGAACACTCCCCAGAGGCCTGATCTGCATTCTTGACATGGGAACACAGGCCTTAGCCACGTGTAGAAGTAGAACCCTTATCTTGTAACATACTTGCTTGTTTGCTTTTTTTATTTGTTTTTAATAGCATTTCCCCCCTGTTTATAAAAGTAATGCGTATAAGGAACTTAGAAGATAAAGTTGCAAAGAAGAAAAGTCTTTCCTCCTCTCCACCCAGGAAAGATCTCCATTGACACAGTGGTACATGTTGCCGTGCATGGACACACTGCAGCTAAAGCTGTGTGTCTGACTTGCTTCCACTGAACCTTCTTTTACAAGCCTTCCACCCGCCATGCAAGGAATCTTGGGAACACTGTTGGAGCCCCGCCACTGCCAGCCTTGAGGGCAGCCCCTCATGAGGGCTGACTCACATCCTCATGCAAGTGGCAGTGTTGCCCAGACTTCTGGCAAAGTTTCTAACTATTCTTCCTGTGTTAGCCAGCTTGCCATCACTGTCACAAAATACCCGAGATAAACAACTTACAAGGAGGAAAGGTTTATCATGGCTTAGTCCCTTGGCCCTGTTGCTCTGGGCCTGTGACGAGACCACACTTCACAGCGCAAGTGTGTAGCAGAAGCCACTCACTTTACAGCAACCAAAAAGCAAAGAGAGAGACAGAAGAGGGGCCGGGATTCCAAGGTAGGGCACACCCCAGTGATCTACGTTCCTTCGACGAGGCCTCACCTCCTCCAGGGTGTCCCCCCCCCCCGGTAGTACCAGGAGCTGGGGATCAAGCCTTTACCATAGGGGTCTTTAGGGTACAGTCAAAACATAAACTATAGCACTTTCCTTGACTTGCCTGATAGTTACATTTTTAGCAAATTCAAAGTCTATTTAAAAATCATTTGGTATATTTTATAAAAAAAAAAATAGGTTCTAGACTTGGGTGATCATAAACAATTTTTTGCAAGCCAAACGTCCAACAGCACAGTCAAAAGGTGTGTGGCGGCAGAGACCCTACCCTGTTCTGGGACTGTCCCCTTCATGCAGGATGCTGGTGCCCTGGCCCCGCCCCTCCAGTGCCAGTAGGGCCCCTTGGGTGGTGAGACAGCCACGATCGGGTGGCTGCCCCGCTGAGAGCCACCGCATGGGACAGTACAGATGCCACTCACAGGACATCACCTCTCCATGTCCTTTCTTCTAGAAGACAACCTGGCCACCAGGATGCCGCCACGGTCGCGGTGGCACAGCGAGCAGGAGCACTCGCTGCATGAGTCCTGGGACTCCCTCAGCGCCTTCGACCGCTCCCACCGGGGCCGCATCTCCAACCTGGACTTCCAAGGGGACATCTTGGACGAGTTCCTGCAGCAGCAGAGGAGTGGCCGGCACTGCGACCAGACCCTGCCCTGGAGGGAGGAAGAGCCAGAGCCATCGAAAGCCCAGGGCGGCTGCTCCGCAGAGATGGACGACCTTAGTGACTTTAAAATCCCCGTCTTGCCTTACGGACAGCACTTGGTCATCGACATCAAGTCCACCTGGGGGGACAGACACTATGTGGGCCTTAACGGGATAGAAATCTTCAGTTCCAAGGGAGAGCCCGTGCAGATCTCCAGCATCAAAGCAGACCCCCCGGACATCAATATCTTACCAGCCTACGGGAAAGACCCCCGCGTAGTCACGAACCTCATTGACGGGGTGAACCGGACCCAGGACGACATGCACGTGTGGCTGGCCCCCTTCACAACGGGCAAGTCCCACTCCATCTCCATCGACTTCACGAACCCCTGCCAGGTTGCCCTCATCAGGATTTGGAATTACAACAAATCTCGGATCCATTCCTTCCGTGGCGTGAAGGACATCACGATGGTGTTAGACGAGCAGTGTATCTTTGATGGAGAAATCGCCAAGGCCTCAGGAACCCTGACAGGAGGTAAAGTATATCTGTTAGAATGTCCTCGAAGCCGGGCGTGGTGGTGCTCACCTGGAATTCCAGTACTTGGGAGACTGAGACGGGAGGATCACAGGTTTGCAGCCAGCCTCAGCAACTTAGTAAGGCCCTCCGAAACTCAATAAGACCCTGTTTCAAAATAAAAATAAAAGTGGGGCTGGGGGTGTAGCTCAGAAATAGAATGCCCCTGAGATCAATCCCCAGTACTGTACAAAACAATGTTCTCAAAACCTCTGCCTGCTACTCTGAGGCCTGAGGGAAAAAAGTGAAAAGCACTGGCTAGCCCAGGACAGACAAGGCCTCCTCTCTCACACACCTGGCCCTCTCCTCCCCTCTTGCAGCGTGGAGGTCCAGAGCTGACCTCACTTAAATCGCCCCCTTCGGTGCTCATCTTGGGTTCCTAGGTTCTGAGCCTGAGAAGGAATTCTGCAAATGCTTGTAGGAGAAGCCCCGGGCAGCAAGGGGTGCAAGGGTAAAGTTTCAGGGAAACCCCAGCCTCAGCCTCATCCCAAGGGGCTGTGGATAATCATCTGCAAGGTCTTTCCTGCCTTAGGGCAAAGGAGTAGGGCTTTGGGAGCTCACAAGCCAGCCAGCCATTGGAGCCAGGCGCCCCAGGTTGGAGGCAGATCACACCCTGTAAAAAGGAGCTGTGTGGGGGTAACCACACCATCACCACACCACAGAAATGCCGGTTGTTCAGTAACAGACCACAATGATTCTTGTTCCATCGGGTCCCCTCTTTAGATCTCTGTGGTTCTCATGCCTCCTGCATTCCCTTTGCAAATAAGTGAGGCGTAAGAAGGCGCACTCCTACAGATCAGGAACTGCTAGTGGTTTGGGATCATAGCACAAAGGGTGGCAGCTTCAGATCCTGGGTGTACAAATCAGTGGGCTTTGGGGTGAGTTGACCCTTCTATCTCACACTTTAAGCCCCAGAGCACTTTGGAGACACAATCTTATTCACAACCGACGATGACATCCTTGAAGCCATCTTCTGTTCTGATGAGACATTTGACACCGACATGGAGAGCCTATGCAGCCTGCAGCTGGAGGAGGCGCTGAGGAGGCCCAGCACGGCCGACAGCGAGGGCCTCGAGCGGCCCTTCACCCAGGCCGGCTCCTGCGCAGACGACCAGGTGGGCCTGGAGATGGCGGGTGGGAGGGGCACCCCTAAGTGGATTTCTGCTCCCGACTCAGAGTAGAGCAGGAAGAATTAAGACGGATATCCATTAAGCTGCTGGGGCTACTGTTTTGACATCCCCCATTTCTCTCCTTCATTTTTTGTCCTGTATGTCATATTTCATTCTGTAATTATTTTTTATTTTTTTAAAACTGAAGTGAAGAAAGTATTCAAATTTTAATCAAAGCCAGGAGAAATCGACTCTACATCATCTGTGTAATTTAGAGGTAGGCAGTCTCAGGGGAATTTTTTGCTTTGGGTCGCATTTTGATCACTCACTGTTGTTTTGGATGGAAGGATCAGAAATACCTTTCATCGGCAGCCTTACAATTAAAGTAGCGATGGGCACGGCCAAGCTTTCTTGAGCACCTGCCGTGATCCAAGTGTGCAGTGTCAGCATGCTCCCCCTCACGATGACTCCAGAGTAGACCCTGCTCATATTCCCATTGGGGAAACCAAGGCTCAGACAGGATAAAGGACCTGCCCAAGGGTACGTTGTGAAAGAGGAGCAAGGAACTTGAATTGATGACTCCAAAGTCTATACTTGCCATCAATAATTTTTGTTTTTCAAAAAAAAAAAAAAATGAAGCCAGATGTACAGGTATACATCTGTAATGCCAGTACTTGGGAAGCTGAAACAGGAGGATTGCGGGTTCAAGGACAGCCTCAGCAATTTAGTGAGACCCTCAGCAACTTATTGAGACCCTGTTTCTTTTTCTGTCTTTTCATTTTGGTACTGGAGATTGAACCCAGGGCATTGCAAGGCAAGCACTTTGCCACTGAGCTAAATCCCAGCCCAAGACCTTGTTCCAAAAAATAAAGAGGGCTGGGCCGGGGTGGGGGGCGGGTAGCTCAGAGGTAGAATTCCCCCGGATTCAGTCTCTAGCACCAAAATAAATAAATATAAAATAAAAGATGACCTTTAGAGCAAGGATCAAGCCAGGTCAAGGACAGATAATCAAGTTGAAGAGAGAATCTGGATCTCTGGGGATGTTCTTGCAAACATGAAGACAGGGGGATGACTAAAGAGATGCAGAGGAGGACAGAAACAGCCAGGAGCCACAGGAGAGAAGGCCAGGCTGTGAGAGGGTATTGACCAAGGCAGGGCAGCCATGAGGCGCAGAGACCCCATTTGGGGGCACACTGCAGGGCCAGGCAGAGCGTGGGGTGAGGTCGAGGGTGAGAAGACCCCATCGCCGGGGTGTGCGCCCCTCCCTGCTTGGCCACTCCGCCCAGATGAGAATGGCTCACCTGTCGGTCATTCTCCTGACTTTTTCAAGAGAAGCCAGGAATCGCGGGGGGGGGGGGGGGGGGATGTTTTGTTTTGTTTTTTTGTGGTACTGGGGATGAAACCTAGGGACATTCTACCTCTGAGCCATACCCCTAGTTCTCTTTCATTCTTTTTATTTTGAAACAGGGCCTCACTAAGTTGCTGAGGCTGGCTGCAAACCTGTGATCCTCCTGTCTCAGCCTCCCAAGCACTGGGATTACAAGTGGTTAGCAATTTGTATTTTAAAGTAAAATCTCTCAATTTAAAAATGGCAATAAATTCAAATATTTGAAAACCTTCTGGGGGCCACAAAAATGTGCCACGGTCTGGACTCAGTCCATGGGGCTGCAGGTGGGAGTTGACCCTGAGGTCTCTCACTGCCCCATAAGAGACTTGCCAATGAACCCGGCCCTGTGAGGGCAGGAGGGATCTCCCCATCTTGTTGAAGACAAGTGACTTCGCTTCTGTTTGCATCTCAGCTTCCTGTGTGTACAGCAGTCGAGGCACGTTTGCCCTAATTGTGCAGAGAAGCGATGAGCAGAGTTTATCCCCGAGACCTAAGGAGCGGAGTGCAACAGTGCACTTTCGACTGTTGATAGACAGGGCTGTCCACCGTGGCTGCCTGTGGAAACAGCCAGGGTCTCTAGACACGCAGGTGCCCGGGGCCCACCCCTGAGATTCTGATTCAGTGAGCAGCAAAGTTTGGGAACCACTCCGTGATCTGAATCCTTCACCTCCCTCCTTTCCTTTCTTCCTCCCTCTCACTAGATAAATGTTTATCAGATCCTTTTCTGAGAGAAGCTAAACATCTTACTGTAGCACGATGACCCTCTGCTGATAAGGACCAGGACCTGGGGCCCTGGGCCTCCTCCTTCCACGGTCACCAAGGCCCAGGGATTTCCCAGGGCACAGGTGGGCAGTGGCATCTGGGAAGCAGCCAGCTAGATCTAGTGTGGGGACCACTAAAACCACCCCCTTCCCCTCTGCACAGGTCCCAGGGCTAGAGATGCCGTTCAGCGCCCCCATCCCCGAAGTCAGCACGCCGGAGCCGGGCATCTACCATGGGATCTGTGAGTATCCTCTCTTGGGGTGTCGGAAGGAGGGGAGTTGCAGCCTGGGGACAGAGTTTCCTTGGACAGTCAGGCAGGTGGCATGCTGCAAAGCAGTGTCAGGCCATGGGCAAGTCGGGGCTGAAACCAGGCTGCGTTGCGCTCTGCTCTGTCCTAGCTGCCCACAGGCACCTCTTTGCAGTCTGCTTCCTAGAGAGGCAAGCCTGCCCCCCCCCACCCCACTCCCAGTAGAGGGGTAGCAGGAAGATAGGCCCTGGTGCCTATCTCAGAAGTCAGAAATCCAGATTTTTTTGTGAACTCTCCAGATTCTTTATGTCGACTAATTTTATATGTTCTAAAACACCACAGAAGCCAAATAAAACACACCTTGTACCGGGCCAGCCCGCAGCCAGTTCACGACCTCTAAGTAAATCCCATCTGGTCTCTCCTGTCAGCTCTTCTTCTCCATTTACCTTTCCAGCCAGTTCCTCTCTTAATCCAGGCACGTCCATGTCAGCCCCTCTGCCACTGCCACCAGGGAATCCTCAGGCCCAGGTCACGGCCACCCGCTCCCTCCCCTCCCCTTATCAGGCTCTGGCTGCCGGCTCCTGATAGCAGACTCCCTGCTCTTCCTTGCCCCTGTGCGTGTCACATGCATCCAGTTTATCTCCTGAAAATAAGAGCTGTGACCTAGCCCGGCCTTCCCGCCATCACCTCTAGAATGTAGCAAACGTCTCCAAGTTCTTGCCTCCGCCCTCACTGCCGTCCCCTGACACCATCTCCTGAGCCCACCCTGGCCCTCAGCCTGGGCCGCCTTCCCTCTGCGTCCCTGCCTGCTGCAGCCCACCTGTGGCTGACTGAGATGGAGCTCAGTGGGGGATCGGGGACCCACAGCGGGGGGCAGGGGGGAGCAGGAGGTGGGACTGGGCAAGGGGAGAAGTCAGGAGCCCTGCAGGAAGCTCAGTAGCTGGGAGTACCTTTGGAGTTGTCTGAGTTGAACGAGGGGTCCAGTCTTCCTATGCCTGCACCCTCATGTGCCTGGGTATATACTGCCCTGGGGAGGCCGTGGCCTTTTACAGAGACTCTCACCAGCCAAAGAGAGTCTTACTGGGGATCCCCAGCAGTAAGCCGTCAGCCATCGGTCAGCACCCCCAGCCCTGGGGGTGAAGGAGGGTCTGGGCTGCACCCCACTTGTGCACCACCCCCTTCTTTGAGCCCCTTCTGCAGCCTTGTCTCCTCCCCAGTGAGTCTTCCCCACCTCAGGGAAAAAGCCCTCTTGCCCTCACCTACTCTACAAGTACAAATGATCTCTTAGAAGAGGAAGGAATATTTTGAATCCTCAAAGCCCCGTACTTTCCAAGCTTCTCTCAATTCCTTTAGAATAACAGACTAATTGAAAAAGGCGGCCTAGAGTCAGACACGGGCCGGGCTCAAGGTGCAGTTTCATTGCCTGGCCAGGCCCTGTGCTGGGGCCTCCCTGCCTTCACTCGCTGGACGCTACCAGCTCCTACTGTCCACCCCCATTTTCCAGATTAGAGTAGGCAACCGAGGCTCAGAGAGCTCGGGTAACCCCCCAAGGCCACTCAGCCGGCACCGAAGCTGGGAAGGGAACCTTGGGTTTCTGACTCCCAGGCTGCGTCCTCTCCTCGCTGCCACATTGCCTCGGGGCAGAGGTCTCCATGCCAGTCAGCATCCGCCATGCAGCGGCACAGCCCTGCAAGACCGCAGTCATTTCTTATTCAGTTTGGTCTCCCCTGCGATGGCCAGGATTCTTTTATTTTACTTTTTGTGAAGAAAGGAAATTGAATTCAAGCTGAGTTAAGCAAAAAAGGGCATTTATCGGCTTATGCAAAATGGGGGGGGGGTACTAGTTTCCCACACAGCAGAATCAAGGCATAAAAGTGATACCATCAAGAGTGGGTGTGTCTCTCCCTCTCTCTGCCCTGTGTCCCTCCCCTGGCCTCCTCCATGCAGCTGTCACCGGGGGACTCCCAGAAGCTCTGGGTTCACATCTGCCTTCTACCTGGCCATCCTGGATAAGAGAGGACTTTTGTTTCCCAACTGTTCAACTTAATTCTTGTCCCAGAATTAAGTCTCTGGGTCTGACTTGGGTCACATGGCCTTCCATAAACCAATCTCCTAGGCACACCATGGTGTGTGTTTGGGGGGAGGGGTAAAAGCGTGGACTGGCCAGGCCTGGGTCATTAGCCCTGCTCTGGAGTCCAGGGTAAGGGATCAGCCACTCAAACTGCATGGACATAGCATAGCGTGGTCCTCTAGGTTAGATCAGAATGCTCTAACCAAGACAAAGGAGGCAGGCAGGGATGGATGCTGGCCGGGCAGAAGCAGCCAGTCCTCTTGGTCTACCGATTGCTCCAAAGATGCTGTTTATAAATGTCTTCCCCACCGACTGGCTCCTGACCTTTCTCAGAGATGATGTTGCAGTGCCTTGGGGAATTTTGCCCTGGAGTAGAGTGCAGAGACTTTATGCTGCAGGGAAATTGTCATTTTTCCCTGCTTCTCTTCTCAGCAGGAAGGCCTCTCAGCCAAGCACCCTACACACATTTTGAGGCCTGGGATTTTTGTACCTCTCTTCTCCGAACCTTTTCCACACTGTAGCCCAAATCCTCAACCTACTTTGCCAGTCTGTGCAAATGGAGAGAGCTTTTAATAAAGGGACCCAGGGGGATGCGTGGGGGTTGGTAAATATGGCCAAATCCTATTAATGTTTTGAAAGGGAATATATGACTTGCTAATTTGCAAACGACACTAATTTTGGAAGTTTTGCAAATATCAGCAGTGATGAATAGGAAAGGAGCAGAGAGGGTTGAAACATGGGAGAGAAATAACAAAATTAATTTCCATTTGTATAAATACTAATTGATACACCCGAGGAAAATGAATATGGAACGTGGATATTAGCTCAAAAAGGAGAGTAATCGCTTTCGGAGCAGCCCCGGATCAGATGGAATCGCAGTGCATTTGGCCAGACAAACAAAGAGATCGCCGGCTTGGGAGAGGCCCGGCCACCATCTCTTTCAGGAGGGGAGGAGGCATTTCTCCCTCCCCCTCCTCTGCTCCAGGCCTGCTCCACCAGGAACAGTCCCACAGCCACTCCGTCACCTGGCAAAAGCTCTTTCCCTCCCTGACATATCCATCACCAGCACCCCAGCTTCCCCCCTGCCGGTCTCCTGCACTGTCCACCAATGAGAGCTTTCTAAGCTGCAGACCTGCGCTGGTCAGTCCCGTATCTTCCCATTGCAAGGGCGGGAAACCTTCTCCATCTGTCTAGCCCCGCCTCACTTCTGATCTCGTTTCCTCCACTCTCTCCCCTGGCTACCGGGTCCCAGGTAGGGGTCAGAGTGCTTTCCTCTCAGTACACAGCTCTCTTTCTCAGCACCCCGGCTTCAGCAGGTGTCACCTCCTCAGGGAGGCCCTCCGTGGCCAGCCCGTCTCCTAGTCAGTCGCTCGCTTTCCCAGTGTCCCCTTGCGCCTCTGTTTTCTCCTTGGCACGCATCGCTCTGTGGGGCTGCAGTATTTGTTTATTTGTTAGGTATTTATTGAGGGTCTTGGCCGAGCGAAATCCCCTTCAGCTCAGAGATTTTGCTGTGCTCTTTAGCCCAGCGTCTTGAATGCTAAAACTAGGGTCTGATACATAGTAGATGATCAATAAGTATTTGTTTACTATTCCATTCGCTATGAATTTGATGAGACCCAGCAGGTTTATTTTTGCCTCATTTACTAGCAGGCAGCTACTGAATACTTACTTTACCTGCTTTTCAATTAATTATGTGTTGTTGTAAAAAAAAAATTATTGAACATTTATTTGTCAGGCAGTGTTCTGATCTTTTGAGGGATACAATGATGAACAAACCCAACAGAGTCCTGGCCTCAGGAAGCCTCCATTTTAGTTGGGAAGACCCATGGAAATAAATAATCAAATAAATGAAGAGCATACTGCCAGGTATATTAAGGGTTATAAACAATGACAAAAAATCAAGCAGGGGAACGGTACAGAGAGTGATGGGGGCACTATTTGAGCTCAGGTTCTTAGGGAAGGCCTCCCAGGAAATGACATTTGAACATAGACCCAGGAGAAGAAGTGTATCACTTAGTTTGTGCTGCAGAACAAATCAACCCCAAATTTAGTAGCTTAACACAGCCCCCAGTTATTGGTGATTGACTCGTAATTCTGTGGCTTGATGGGGTAATTCTTCTCCTCTGAGCCACCTGGTTGACCCCCTTCTCCTGGGCTTGCTTACATGTACCAGCAGCAGAATGAGCTAGGATGTCTTCATTTACATGTCCAGCTGTTGGCCACAGTGACAGGTGACTGGGCTAGGCTGGCCCCTGCACAGGGAGATCTCAAGATTCCAAGTGTAAAAGAGGACAGCCCCAGTGCAGATGTTCTTACAGCCTCTGCTTGCCTGACTTTAACATCTGTCCTATTGGCCAAAGCACACCATGTGGCCCATATTCTGGGGTGGAGAAATAGATTCTGCATCTGGAAACAGAATCACATTGCAAGGTCACGTTGCAAAGAGGCAGGAACACAGGTGGGTGGGGAATGTGCAGGCATCTTGCACACTGCTAGTCCTGTGAGAAGTGATACACTCAGTGCCATGCTGGCCACACTCTGAGCATCTGTCCTCAAGGTGCTCAGAGTGGCCTGAAGGGCAGAAGAATCTGAGGACTGAGTCACAAAATGTATGGTGCGAAATGACAGGGGCATAGGAGACCAAGCTCAGCGGGCAAGGGCGAATGGCCTCAGGGATGCCCTGGAACCTCTCTGGGCATCCAGTTCCTCCTCTGAGCAGAAGTGAGGTCGGACCAGATGAGATCCAGGCTTCCTTCTCTCAGCTCCACAGTGCTGGCACTCTGTGAAAACGACAGAGTAGGAATCTTTTGAGCTGAGCCACCCCAAAGAGTGCTAAAATAGGCTACAAATTCTCCCAGGGCAGGAGAGTTCCCTGAACTGAGTCCTGCTCTAATGGGAGGCCACAGAGGAAGAAGTTCCAGCCAAATATCTGACAGGGTGTGACCAAGAGATTCACCCATTGTGAGCTTTCTGGGCAAATGAATGAGTCACCCAGCTCTTTTGCCCTAGGGCCAGAGAAGGTCACTTCTAAGTGGTCTCTGATGCAGTAGGGGTAAGGACAGGGGCAAAGGGATGGAGGTGTCACCAGAGGTCACTTCCTTTACCCTGAATCTACATGAATCTTTATGGATGTGGCCAATTCCCATAAAACATCAATTTCCAGTTACTTGTTAAACATTCCAGCTGTACTGAGCCCTACTATGCACCTGGCCCCCTGCCAGGATCTGAGGACTCAATGGTCCAGAAAACAGATGAGGGTTCTCCCTTAAGGCCATAACCATGTAGCAGGGCAGATGGATGGTTACCAAGGATCTCAAGATCCCAGTGGCAACAGGACTCATAAGAGGAAGTACCGGGTGGCCTGGCAGGCTATACGTGGAGGGAGGTCTGGCTTGACCGAAGACATCAGGAGGAAGGGAGCTGGGTGAGCACCAGTTAACTGGCCCACATGAGTTCTGGAAGGAAAGAACAGCACATGCGAAGGCCTGTGGTGGAAGAGAGGACTAGAAATTCAAACAACTGAAAGACTAGCTGGCTGGGGCCAAGGGTCCCTGGTGTGGGCTGAGGAAGTCTCGTGGGTGGAAGCCAGATGAGGTATGCCCTGTTGGCCTGATTCAGGGAAGCTTCGAAGGTGTTAAGTGTGGAGTGGGATGCCAAGACCCGGGCCAATCACCCTGCAGACACACGCTGAGCCCCATCAACGGCCTGGTCCCAGGGATACTGAGAGGAAGGGGCAGGGCTCATCTGGGGTCAAGCTGATAGAATGGAGAGGCCGGAGGCCATTTCTCTCCAGTTTCCACATTGGACTCCTCCTCTTCTGGAGCCTCAGGTGTGGATGGGCCACTTTTCTTCCTGTTGCAGGCCTTCGGCTCAATTTCACAGCCTCCTGGGGGGACCTGCACTACCTGGGACTCACGAGCCTGGAAGTGGTGGGCAAGGATGGCCAGGCACTACCTATCCACCTGCACCAGATCTCTGCCTCCCCCCGAGACTTAAACGACCTCCCCGAGTACACCGACGACTCCCGGACTCTGGACAAGTAAGTGTCTAGGGCAAGGTTAATTCTCACAACAGCTTCCCCACGTCACCTCCCCCAGCCACCCTGGCTGGGAGGTCCTGTGGTGATGAGAAACTGGGGCTCAGGAAACGGAGGTGGCCCTCCTGGGGGCTGCACAGCTGGAAGGGGCAGGCAGGATTCAAAGCCAGGGGCTGGCGTGCTGCAGACAAGCCAGCTTGTGACTCCTGCGCCTTGCTTGTCTAGCGCTTGTCTAGTGCTTGTCTAGTGCCTGCAAAGTAAATCTTTGCAGCTGGACGGCTGCATTTGCGCATGAGTGTCCCGGGCCTCTGGGGGCCAGAAGCTTCCTTTCCTCTTTGAGGTTGGAGGCGATTGCCCAGCAAGTCTCTGCAGACAGCTGCCCTGCACTTTCCCAGCAGCTGTCGGTTTTCATGAGCCAAGGTCAGTCAAATCCATAGGGGACAAGCCTCTAACACAGCATCCATCCTTGGGGACCTGTACCCCGCAGGCAGGCGCTCAGCACCTCTGCTCTGCACAGCTATAAGGCCGGGCACTGCTGGGAGGTGTGAACCAAAGGAGCTAAGGGTTGTCCAAGGATGGGAGTTCAAGTTCCACCTCTGACCTCTGCTCCCTATTAAGATTCTTAACCTCTCCAATGACAATAGCGGTGGCTAATGTTATGACTGCTATTTATAACTGCTATTATAACTACTAGGTACTGTGATGTGCTCCAGATACCATTCACTTAAGCCCCTAGTTTATAATAAGCACTATTATTATCAGCTCTAGTTTACAGATGAGGAAACTGAGATATAGAAAGGTTGGAAAGTGGCCAGAGGTGACCAGACTCGTTAAGTGTTAGAGTCCTCATTTTGAATGCAGGCCTGTGGGAAACCAGTGTCCAGGCACTTAACCACCATCATCAGGTGATGCCGTCTCCCTGCCTTGGTTTTCCTGTCAGTGGAATGGCGACAATATTTCCCATGGCCAGGGGCCTGGAAGGGAATTTTCACATTGGAGCTGCGCCCCAGGGTGTGGCCCAGAGCAGGTGCACGGGGGTCAGTGGTAGGCTCCTGCTTGCTCCCCTTTAAGGTGGCCCTCCACCACCGCCTCATCCCCCGCTGGCACCGGCTGCTCCTGGGCCACTCTGGCCTCATATCCATGCAAGTCACCCTCCTGAGACTTAGCCTTGGAGCACATGGACCTGGCTCCCGCCCAGATGCAGAAGTGGTCCACACCCCACTGGCTTGTTCATTCATCCCACTCACTCAGCACCCCTGCCCAGGTGACCAGGCAGCAAGGCCCAGACCCGATCATATTGCATCTCTCAATATTTCAGCATGTGTCTCTAAACAACAAGGACTTCAAAAGAAAGCACAATCTCAATATCCTCCTTACACCTAAAATAACAGTGGTTCCTTAAGTTACCATATGCACAGTAGGTTCCTGTTTCCCTGACAGTCTTTCGTCTGTTCCCTTGAATTAAGATCCAGACGATATCCATGCGTGTGATTGGTTGAGGGGTCTCTCAGCTGCCTGTGATCTCTGGGGCCCTTCCTATCTTTTCCCACTTTTTCTTTTAAGTTATCTGTTAAGGGAACCAGGTTTTTTGCCCTGCGGAGTCTGACTCTTACTTCTTGCATCTCGATGGTGGTGTCTAACCTGTTCCTCAGTCTCCTGTGTTTCTGGTAAATTGTTAATTACATCTAGAGGCCTGACCAGGTTGAGGTTTGGCCACTGGGGCAAGACGACTGCGTGGAAGTTGCTGTGTGTGGCATCAGGATGTGTATAATGTCTGCTTGTCGAGCTTTTTGTGACCTTAACAGCCTGTCACACTAAGTGCCCCAATCGGTCACGAATTAGGGGTTGCGAGATTGTGGTATTCTGGTCCTCTTGTCCTTTTTTCCCCCATGTATTTCCTGAAATGACTGTAATGACTCAGTTATTTTGTTTACAGTGTAGCACATTCAAGCAGGAAAAGTAGCCTAGATGCTTGACTCCTGTGATTTTCTTTTTGCAGTTTTGAAACTAGCAAACTGTTTCTTTGAAGCAGTTTCTCTAAGTGTTTTTGAGTATCATTATAAACGTATGGATTTATTTATTTATTTATTTTGCAGTACTGGGGATTGAACTCAGGGGCATTCTACGTCCGAGCTACACCCCCAGCCCTATTTTTTATTCTTTATTTTGAAACAGGGTCTCACTAAGTTGCGGAGGGCCTCACCAGGTAGGTGAGGCTGGCCGTGAACCCGGATCCTCTTTTGAAGGGTTTCAGTCTGCTACTGCTTTTATCATTATTGATGCTCAAATTGTCACCTCCAGGACACTAGGGAATCCTAAGTTCTTTCATTATATTTTTACTTATTTATGTTGGCAGTACTGGGGCTAGAACCCCCAGGCCTCGTGCATGTTAGGTAAGTGCTCTACCACTTAGCTATACTCCCAAAACCCACCTGAGTCCTCTTAAAATAATTAGCTTTAGCAGCTTCCTTGCCCTCTGATGGGATGGATATTCCAGGCTCATCTTGAATATTTTTTGCCCCAGACTGGTGCTCAGCCATTTTGCTAAGAAGCCCTGGTCCCTTTTAGTGGGAAATGGTACTTAGAGACCACAAGTTAGCCACCCGGGAGGCTCGTTGCTCCTGAGTTGGTCCCTGCATCTGGGCTTTTCCAAGGGCAGAGCGAGGAGCTCATTCGGATGCCCTCCAGGGGTCTGCAGGGCCGCCTTCCCTGTCAGCTAGCTTTGCTTCAGCACCTGTCTCCGCTCTCAAAATCAGGCAGCAGCTTTCTATGGAGGCAGCCCCACTCCTAGGACAGGAAGGTAATTGCTTTTGGAAGGAAATGGAAGGTTCTTTAGTGGTAGTCTTCAGTCCGCTTAGTTTCACAAACATTCAGTGTTGAATTGCTGAATTTCCTCAGTTTTAAGATGCCAGCAATTGTAAGACACACCATCCATCAATTTAATAACAGCCTTTTAGAGGGGAAAAAAAAATACCTCCTTGGATGAACGCTTAGATTGTAAGATTTATTCCAAACCCCAAACTTTAAAATGTAAAGGGAAAAATAGGTTTGTTTTCAAATCTAGGAAATGTGGCAGCAGCTGGGGTCTCTCTCTCGGTATGGTAGCCCGAGGTCACCAGGAATCTGGTGGTGGGGGGCAGTGGTTAGGAGGCTAATGGCCAGGCCCTGTCTCCAGGGCCAGCTCTGGTGACAATGCCAGACCCAGGGTCCAGGGTCATGCAGAGGAGCCAGGTTCTGGGTGAAGCATGCAGGCCATTCCAGGATCGTCTATCTCCTTGGGACCCATGTGGGCAAAGCTGAGGAGGGTGAGGCTGGATGGCCCAAGCAGAGGTGACAAGTTCACACAGTAGCTGGGAAGACCCAGAGCTGGGGCCCCTCCTGCTGGCTGAGGCTTCCCTGGGATAGGATACCAGGCCTGTGGTTACCAAGCACGGTCCCGCCAGCCCACCCCAGGGTCATCGTCCTTTCTCAGCTTGTCCCCAGTGCAGAGCTGCCGTGTTCACCTGGTGCTTTCGGACCTGTCAGCCCCCCTCCCGCCAAGAAGGAAGAGACGCCCTTCTTTCAAAATGTACCATGAAGTCCATACAGGAATCTTAGGGAAAGTTTGGAAAACAGAGAAAAATATTTCCTTCTCATCCCATCTGACCCAGACTTGGTTTGCACTTTCCCAGTCTGGTTCTTGTCTGCATTTCCAGGACCATAACCGGTGTCCCTGCTGCCCCGTGACCCGCCTTTCCACGTGACCCCAGCCAGTGGATCATAATTACCCTGTTAACCACCACACAAATGTGCTTGACCACTTTCCTGTGTTCAGATACTTTAGTTTAACTATCTCTGTGATGAATATCTTTGTACCATTAGCCTTTCCAACATATGGAGTACATTTTTTTTTTCCTTAGGGGAAAAAATATCCCAGAAATGGGATTACTGGGCTAAAGGATTCTGAAAGTGACACATTTCCTTTCTTTTTAAACCTTAATGGTTGCCTCACACGCCTATAGTAGCATAGGCTGTTTTGGCTTCTTCATTTTTTCCTTTTTTAAAATTGCGTCCAACTTCTTTAGATGAGCGCTAAGCCCTCGCTGTTGATCTAATCCGTCACCCTCCCCTGCGCTCGGGATCCAGCGGGCAGGGGTGCGGGCCCACGAGGGTCTTCCCCCATCTCGCCCCTCCGTGCCCTGCCTGCAGGTTAATCGATGGAGTCAACATCACCATGGAGGACCAGCACATGTGGCTGATCCCCTTCTCGCCAGGGCTGGACCATGTGGTCACGATCCGCTTTGACAGAGCCGAAAGCATCGCCGGCCTGCGCTTCTGGAACTACAATAAATCTCCCGAGGACACCTATCGAGGGGTAAGCCGGGAACAGCGGCCGCGCTCAGTCCACTGTCAGGGAGACGGCGCCGTGATGAATGGCTGGCGTGGCTGCCGGAGAGGAGCATAAATCCTCCAGAACTTTCCAAATGGAGCTGGGGGGTGGAGGGTGACATCCAGGGAGAGAGCAAGCTGCCTTCTCCTTTTGCAAACAGCGAATGCAGATCAAAGAGCCCAGGGCGGTCTCAGGACACTGCAAAGCCTCGTTTCTTCTGGGGGGTGGGGGAAGGGGTCCTCAGCAGGCCTGGTCCCCAACTCGTAGTAGACAGTGATGGCCCTGGTGTCCACTGCGTCTCCTGGGGCCAGGCCTGCGCTCGGGCTTCCTGTGCGTCCGTCATTGCGCTGGCCCCTCACCCCGCCTCTGGGAGGCCGGTGCTACTGCTCCGTCTCTCAGGGTATTAAACTGAGGTACAGAGAAGTTCAGTCACTCGCCCAAGGTCACTCAGCTTGAGTCACTGTCCAGGATTGCCAAACGTGGAGTCCACGCTCTGATTTCCATGCTGTTCTTCTCTTGCTGGGTGTATATATATATATATATATATATATATATATATATATATATATATATATATATATATAAAATAATAGTAATAATAAAAAAAAAAGCAGGGGGAAGAGGTCTAAAATGTGACCTCATCAGAAGGAGGAACAGTGTATCAGAGATGCCCTTTCCATGGGCCTGTCTGACCTCAGGTGACCTCAAATGAGTAAGCATTGATTCCCTTCCATTGCATAAGCCTATGATAAGGTCACCAAATCCCTTTGTGGGCCCTTGGGCACATTGTTTAGCCTTTCCGAACTCTAGTTCCATTAGCTGTAGCATGGAGGTGACAGTAGATGCCATCCCCAAGGGAACGAGGAGAGGTCAGGGCAGCGCTATCTGCGGGAGTTAGGGTCCTGGAGGAGGCGGGGGCTTCCCGGGGCTCAGCTGTGCTCTGCAGCTGGAGTCACTTCCAGTGACTCCATCCACAGGGGGCCTCACCGTGGCTCCTGCTAGATCCAAGTCCAGGGAGAGGAGAGTTCCCCTCCAGAAGCCAAGCCACAAACCCAGGTGTCTTGATTATTACAGCTGGGTCACAAGTTCAGGTCTGGAGCCAGGGAAGGAATCAGCCTTGAGGAGGGCAGGCGGGGGCCTCCCTCAGCTGCCCAACTGAGAGCAAGAGAGAGCTGGAGACCAGCTCGCAGAGAAGCCGTGCCTGAAGCTGGTTAGCAGAGCAGCCCTGCCTGAAGCCATTGCCCTGCACACCTTAAGTTCACATGCTCTGTGAGAGCCTGACAAGGATGCTGAAGGAAGGTCCCGGGGCACATGCGCTATCCCTGAGACCAGTGCAGGGCCGCTTCCCTCCTTCTTCTCTGCATCTCCCAAAAGGAAACTCCAGCAGTCTGATGAGCAGCTGCACCTGCGTTGCTAGCTATGTAGATGGGTAGTGTGTCAAGGAGAATCTGATTTCAAAGTCTGGAATCAGAAGGTGCTGACTCCAGCCCCTCTGCCCACCCACCACCCCTTGCCAGTGGGGCTCTGAGATTTACTGGTGGATCCTGGCCATCTGCCCAGAGAATTCTGGCCCAGAACAGGGAGATGCGTTAGCCCAAATCCATGTGAACTCAGCAGGCTCTTAGAAAGCACCTACTGTGTTCTGAGCCGTAAGGCAAAGAGAGAGATGGCCCAGCTGGGGTTTCCACCATCAAGAGGGACGCCGAGGACACTGGGAGGCAGTACTCGGGAGAGGACAAGCTAAGTGCTACGAGAAGGGTCAGGATGTGGCTCCTCCTGACCCAAGGGAAAGAGCAAGGGCAGGTTTGGCTGTGCCGCGGGCTTGGAGGAGGCATGACACAGGCTGGGTACTGTTGGGGGCATTTATATCAGTGAACTCGTCCCTGCGCCCATTTAGCAGATGAAGGGAGAGAGACACAGGAGGCTTGGTGACCTGCCCTGCTGCCAGTGGGGAAGCCTGCCCAGTGCCCAGCAGCATGGAGTAGGGAGGACTTCAGGAGGAGCAGGGAGGACTTCAGGAGGGACGTAGGCCCTGCCGGTTCCTGGTGTGGGAGGAAGGACACACCCTGGGCTCTGCGAACAGCTCTCCACGGCAGTGCCCGTGGCCAGGAGACCTCTGTTCCCACACTGTGCCTTCGCGTCAGGCAGCCTGTGTCTTCTGTTTGCCAGGCCAAAATCGTCCATGTGTCCCTGGACGGCTTGTGCGTCTCTCCCCCGGAAGGCTTTCTCATCCGGAAGGGGCCAGGCAACTGCCACTTCGATTTTGCTCAAGAAATCCTCTTTGTGGACCACTTGCAGGCCCGACCGCTGCCCCAGCCGGTCAAGAGGTGAGGGGAGTGGGCTCGGGGACATCCCCGCCCCGTCTGCGCGCCTGCTCCGTGAGGCTCTGAAGCGCGCCCCTCCGGGGTTTTGAAACGACGATCAAACGCGTTGCTTTTCAACTTGGCGTTCTCTAAAGCTCAGCCAAGCCTCTCCGGAAGCCTGTGGGATGTGCCCGCCTCGTCTGGGGATGTTTGGGTTTTTCACAGTCTGGAGCGCTTGAAGGTTTTAAATGCTTCATTGCGCTTCCTGCTGGGAAAAGAGGCTTCAGCCCGCCTCGAGTCCAGAAATGCCCGCTGGCCAGTTCAGGCGAGGGCTCTCCTTCTCTTGTTTCTGTGCTCCTGATTTTAAAAAGATTCAAAGGAGAAAAATGGAGCCTCCCGTTTCATGGATTCACTGGGATTTCTCAGCCCCAGTGTCAGCTGCGTTGAGCTCATAACGATCTGTAAATGCCACGTTAACTTTACTCATTTAAACCCCCCGACGTCCAAACGCCAAAGGCCAAGCTCCAGAAACAAAATGAGTTCCCCTCTGCAGGAGCCCAGGTCTCTCCCTGGGCCAGGCGCCGGAACGGCCATTTCACTGTAACGTTGCCCTTGAAATTGAAGAGACCCGGGCTAGGGCTGGAGGGCCTTCAGCACTCCCCCCACCTCCCGTCGCCCCTGCCATGGTTCCCGCTCAGCTCTGGGCACGTGGGCCCTGCCAGTCCAGGGGAGGCAGGAGGGCGGGCTGATTCAGAGTGTCCCTGTCCTGCACCTGCCGGCCCCGTGGCCATGAGCCAGCGAGCTCCCCCTCTTCCAGGGTCCACGTCCGCACTCTGGGATGTAAAAGCTTCCACCTACTGGGCTGTTGGAGGCCTCCCAGCGTAGCCTCAAGCCGGCCTTGGCAGTGACTTGGCGTCCCGGGAGATCCTGAACGCCAGGGACCCTGTGTCCTTCTGCTTCACGGTGCCCTTGTGTGTTTCAGGGTCAGCAGGAAGAGCCTGGAGCTGGCCAGCATGGACTACGAGGCGCCGCCCATGCCCTGCGGCTGTATCCTCCTACACCAGCACGCCCCACCCAGGAGTATCGCTGTGCCGCCAGGGTGCCACGCAGGGGAGCCAGGGCAAAGGGCAAGACTCCGGGCCTCGGCACGCAGGTGCTGTTGAGCCCGCCAGGGCCCTACTCCTGAGGGGCTGGAGAGGCGGAAACTGACCCCAGGGGCTAGGCCAGAGGCTAGCCTTGCCACCCAGCAGGGAGAAAGCAAAGACAGACATACAAGAGCTCCTCTCTCCCAGCCCCTGGCCATGGCTGGCACTGTTCTCTGTACATTGCCTGTATTAACTCAGACCCCACAACAGCCCCGTGAGGTGGGTACTGCTGGCTTCGCCATGTCACAGCTAAGACAACGGGCACAGAAAGGCCAAGTGCGTGGCCCGTGGCCACACAGCTGGGAAGGGTAGACAGGATAGATGGGTGCGCCGAGGCGGCCTGGCTCTAAAGCCCGTTCTCCCGGAAGGGCTGTTTCTGGCTGTGATGCCACATGGGGGCCACCCTTCTTCGGGAGACCTTCTCGGTCTCCATGCTGCCTGCTGCTAGGAATGCTGGGAGCAAGCAGGAGTGGGGCTGAAGGAAGGCATGGTGTCCAGCTGTGCACATGGGACTGAGCAGTGGGGGTCACCCCAGCGTGGCCCACAGCTCCTGATGCTCATGGGTCCCCCGCTCAGTCTCTCCTCCTCCCCTGTCTACCTAAATGGCAGAGGAGGAGAGAACAAGTGCTCTGTTCTTGTCATTTAACCAGGGAAACTGAGGCACGAAACCAAGGATCGGTTCATTCAGTACCACACAAGCTTGGGACGCAAGTCTGCCCGCCTCGTCTGCTCCCTGGAGGGCAACCTTCCCTCCTGTCCCATCTCCCGGGGCCTGAGGAAGGGCTGTGAGCCCTTAGGGCACACTCGCAGCTTAAAGAATATTTGCTGCAACATGTATTTTAATGAGTTTCTGTCCCAGTGAGAGAAAAAATTTCCTTCTCTCTTTCATCAATGTAAACAACAACAAAGCATCCTGGCTACCTTGGTCATCGTTTTTCTTGGTTCTCCAGAAAATTAAGGCTCTTTTCCTTAACACGAGGCCCCAGTCATCTTCCAGTTTCAGCTTCTGACCAGCTGGGGCGACCCCTATTACATCGGTCTCACTGGGCTGGAGCTGTATGACGAGCGGGGGGAGAAGATCCCCTTGTCAGAAAACAGTATCCTTCCCGGAACGAAGGGGCGAGGGAGGGAGAAGCCCAGGGCGTGCAGGATTGAGAATGCTGCTGGACTTGCTCACAGTCAGATGCCGGCCCAGGGGGGAGAAAGCAGAGAGCAGCCCAAGTTCTAAAGGCTCTGGCGAGGTCTGCAGGGAGAAACCTGTAGCACAGTGTTCACCCCTGCGGTTCCTGGATTTACTAGCTGGGATCCTTGGCTCGTGGTATGCCCACACGGGAATGTGCAGAAATATCTTAAATTAGTTGCCGGGGTTTTTAAATGGAAAACCCAATCTCCAGCTTCTCTTGGGAAAGTGGTAAGGCGAGGCCCATGGCGCTACATGGGCCTAAGTGTCCACTGCCCTTTCTCCCCAAGCACGGCCTTCTGGTTTGGGGAGTTCCCACTCCTCCCCATGTGGTCTGCCAGGCCCCCCAAATCCATCATGAGTGTCTAATGCGGCTCATTCTTGCCAAGCCTCGTCACGGTGTGATACCTCGTTTGCACTCACAGCAACCTTGTGAAGGAATTGTATTGGTAGCCCCATTTTACAGAGGAGAAAGCTGAGACACAGAGAGGCTGAGTAGCGTGCCTAACGTCACACAGCCAGTAAGCCTGGCTCTCAACCACTGAGCTTCCCTGCCTCTCTGGTATCACCCGCCGTATCCCTCCACGTTGTTGAGTATGATCCCCAACCCACCACAGTTAGGAAAACGCCACATCAGGTCAGACCCCAAAGCCTGCTTTGCATCTGCTTGGGGTCCCCGGGGTCCAGATGGACCATTTTCTGCCTTCTGCTGATGTCACTGTGTCCTCAGCTGTGATGGGTGGTTCTGGATGTCTTTGGCCATCTTTAGTGGTTCCCTGGATGTCTGAGGCTCCACATTCTAACCCAGAGGGCCGGTGCCCGGTGTCCTCTGAGATCCTCATGTCCACGCTGGGCTGCAGAAGTCTTCATACCCACTTTACAGATGAGGACGCCGGCCTGGCAGTGCGCCGTGGCTTGCCCAAGTGCTCCTGGGCTGTAATGGCAGAGCTGGAAGCCGGGTGCTGCAGACCCTCGGTGGTCAGGGGACGGTGCTGGCCCTCACATCCCGAGGTGGGGTCCCACCACCACCCTGTCCCCTGCCAGACTCCGAGGGGCTGGCTGCTCTCTTCAAAGCAGCAGCAGCAGCAGCAGCAGCATTTTTTGCTCCCCCTCCTGCAGCTCTGCGCAACCCCTCCTTCTGGGCCGCCCTGGCCCTGCCTCCTGCTTTGTTGTTTAAATCACCCCCCCCACACACACACGCACACACACCTGCCCATGCCCCTCAGCCCACGCTTTCGCTCTCCCCGGCCCAGGTCTAATTTAGCTGTCACTCCTCCAGCTGCCCAGAGGAGCAGGCCCAGGCCCCAGCATGCCCTGAGCCACACACCACCAGCCTGACAGGTGGTGCCCAGCACACAGCTCACAGGTTATGGAAGCTTAACCACCTCCACAAACATCGCCGCCTTCCCCGACAGCGTGAACTCGCTGGAGGGCGTGTGCGGGGACGTCCGGACCCCCGACAAGCTCATCGACCAGGTGAACGACACCAGCGACGGCAGGCACATGTGGCTGGCCCCCATCCTGCCCGGCCTGGTGGGTCCCTGTGACGGCTGCCATGTGGCTCCGGCCCTGGGGTGGGCGGGAGGACTGTCATCCCTGGTCTCGGTGACACTTGTTCTTCCAGGACAAGTCAGGACACTTGGGATCGGTCAGATAGTGTAGTCTTAGCCAACATGTCCAGTGGGGGCGGCTCCTCCAGGGTAGCAACTCTTCCTCTTTGCTCAGGGGCACCAGGAGGATTAAGGGGCCCGGGGCAGGGGCACTGAAACCAGGAGCCCAGGCAGTGGGCTCGAGGGCCAGGGCCCCACTGACCCATGGGTGTCACTCTGCCTCTGCTTCTCTGCAGTCTGTGCTGCCTCTCCCCCTCACCTGGCCCCTCTCCACATCCTGGTCCTGCTCCTGCCTTCTGTCACCAGGCACTTGACCCAGCAGGGCTGCCCTGCCCTCTCTGTAGCCCTCCTGTCTGCCTGGTCAGCTCTTCCGACCACTGACTCAGTTTCCCAGCTCTGGAGCCCTGCCATCCATCCCTGTCTTTCTGCCCCAAGGCCTCCTGGTGAGCCTGGAGGTGACCTCCCTGCCGGCGCCTGGGCGATCGCAGTGGGGAAGGGGGAGGAGGCTAGGAGGTGGGCAGGCTAGGTAACATCCCTCCAGCCTCTCCCCCGAGGCCACCTGCACACAGGTGCACAGCAGGGTCTGGGGCAGCCACAGTATCACTGTCCCTTTTCCACTCATGTGACCGGGCCAGGGGCGTTTTCCTCTCAAGACACTCACAGCGAGGTGCAGCAGCAGCAGTTCTATGACCAATGTTTTCCAAAGACTGCCATCAAATGGGGCCCACTGAGTGTCCTTCAGCCTCCTGTGAGCTGGGGCCAGCCCCTCGGCCCCCGCCCTGCCGCCCTAGCCACTAATGGTGGCCAGCAGATGTTTTCCTGGCCCCTGAAGGCCTCGTGGCATCTGGCCGGCTCCTCCAGCTGTTTCTTTTTTTTTTTTTTTTTTTTGCGGTACTGGGTATTGAACTCAGGGGCATTCTACCTCCGAGCTACACCCCCAGCCCTATTTTTTATTCTTTATTTTGAAACCGAGTCTCACTAAGTTGCGGAGTGCCTCACTAGGTAGCTGAGGCTGGCTGCGAACCCGGATCCTCTGGTCTCAGCCTCCCGAATGCTGGGATTACAAGCGTGCGCCACCACGCCCGGCTTCCAGCTGTTTCTTTACCTGCAGATTCTTAAACATTTGTATCTGCTTGAGCCCCACCCTCATCCTGACCTCCCCAGCAGACCCCCAATCCCTCTCGGGGTGCTTGAGGATGGTTGCAGGCTGGGCCTGGCCCCAGGACCAACGTGGCATGCTTCTTTCTTTGTCTTGGGAGGGCCCCCTAATACTGGAGTCTGTGGGGTTGGGCAGAGGGGAGGCTGTCAGGACTGCGGGCCCACTTCACCACCTGGGTTCTCCCACTGATCCGGTGCCCCCCTCGGAGCACCTGCCTCACTCCCGCAGCAGAGGTTCAAAGACGCATGCTGGAAATCACCCCTCGGGGCCTTCAGGCTCTCTGTTTTGCTTTCCATTTCTGATTTAGGGAAAGGACAATCAGGGGTCAGGGCCACACAGATGGCCTGGGTGTAGTGCTTTCCACTGCAGCCAGCCAGGGACTGTCTCTGGCTCAAGGAGCCTCACACTGCATCCTTGGAGCCTGACCTGGGGGAAGGCCCAAGATGTTCCTCTGGTATTTAAATGAGGGCCACAGCCAGCCCAAGAAAATAGGCCCTCCAAGAGCCAGCTCAGCGGTTTGTTGCTAACGCAGCCACACGTGACCTGACTGGAGATGGGCTCCGAGGACTTGAAAGGCAGCAGCGGCAGACCGGCAGAGGGGCAGGCACTGCCTCGGGCACCTCCGGGCTCAGCCCTACCCACGCGGGCGCCCCGGCCCAGCCGAGCGCCTCTGTTTCCAAACATGCCTGCTGTAATTAGTTCTGCTCTCTGACAGGTGAATCGGGTCTATGTGATTTTCGATCTGCCTACCACGGTGTCAATGATCAAACTGTGGAATTATGCGAAAACACCCCATCGAGGGGTGAAGGAGTTTGGCGTAAGTACTTATTAGCTGGGGTTTTTTGAGATAATTATGCTCATTGGTAATTAGGCCGCCAGCAATTATCATCTGTCGCAGTTTGATTTACTTCCCTCTGTTGCAACCTTAGACACAAATGCCTGGTCGTCAGATGCAGGGAAATTTGCCACCCTGCCATGAATTCAGAGCCACCTAGGAGTGATCTGTTCCGTCGCCCTGAACGGTGGTGGCTCTCCTCTCCTGGCTTCCTCCAGAGTCACTGCTTTGGGGAGGTGACAGGGGTGAGGAGAGCTGGGACACCAGGGGCCAGAGACCTGAGCTTGCCTCCCAGCTCTGCTGCCTGGTCTCACGTATTGACACCTTCGAGCCTCAGCTTCCTCATCTGCAGCCTGGGCTCACAGCGCATGCCTTTCCCTACCGAACTCCTAATGCCGGCTGGGCACGTAGTAGCACTTGGGGCCGACCCCCATCTTCAGAGGAGGAGGCCAAGGTCAGTGTGGGAGGGGGACGGCCCCTCAGCCCCTCCTCTGTGTCTGTCCAGCTCCTCGTGGACGATCTGCTCGTATACAACGGGATCCTGGCCATGGTGAGCCACCTGGTCGGTGGCATTCTGCCCACCTGTGAGCCCACGGTGCCCTACCACACCATCCTCTTCACCGAGGACGCAGACATCTGTCTCCAGGAGAAACACACCGCCATCAGGTGCCTCCCTGACCCGCCCTCCCCCTCCGGCCCTAACGAGGATGGATGGCAGGGACGCGCGGCCAGAGCCCGATCGAACTCCCGTCTCCTCCTTCCCCACAGTAATCAGGTGGAGGACCAGGACGTCCAGATGATGGATGAAAACCAAATCATTACCAACTCGAAGCGGAAGCCGAGCGCAGCTGACCCAGGTCAGCGTCATATCTCTGCCCAGCGGGTCCCCATAGAGAGTGTGGTCAGGACAGACAGGCAGCTGGTGGCCGCACACAGCAGCTCAGGGGCTCTCGTCCCCCTGCCCTGAGAGCCTGCCGGGGTGGCTCAGGAGGGCAGAGCCTGGGGGCAGCAAGCGGCCTACTTCCTGCGAGCCCAGTGCTGCGGGCATCGAAGGAGAAGGGTCAGAGGCTCTGTCGAAGGGGTTTGCCCTGTGCCATGGAAAACAGTAAGGACGCCAAGGCCTTCAGTCACCGGGGGAGGTGACCTTTGAGCTGCATCCTAGAAAGACGTAAGGCGTGTGCCAGGCCACACAGCAGAGGCTAAGGGGCGGCTTGGTGGGGCCTGCTGCAGCACCAGGGAAGGGCCAGGGTGCCAGGCACCTGGAACTCGGGGGCCTTTGGGAGCCCCAGTGTTGGGATTTCCCCAGGGCACGTGGGGCGCCCTTCAAAACTTCAAGCTCAGTAACCCTGCTCCCTCTGCTCTGCTTTGACAGCCTTACGCCCCAAAACCTGCATAAGCGAGAAGGAGACAGTGCGACGGTGGCGGTGCTGACCGGCGAGGAGGGAGAGCCAGGGGAGACTCTGTCCCTTGCCCTCGGTCCTAAGTGTCCTCCAGCTGGGACCCTGGGGCTGGCGGAGAGCCACAGTGTGGAGGGACAGGGAGTCAGGGCTGACTGCCCTGGACACCTCAGAAGCCCGACTGGGGTATGGCATTGGGGGGGGAGTTGGTATGGTGCTGCCCACAGCTCCGGGCTGGCACATGGGAGCCGGGAACATTTCACTCTACCTCCTATAATACCCAGCACACATGGCCTGTGCCCACTCAGCCCCGACTGACCCCAACGTAAGCCAGGAGGTGAGGAGAACCAGGGTGGCCTCCGGTCCAGCTCCTCAGGCCCAGAGCAGGGCTAGGCAGGCCAGGGAGACCTGGCCTTTGGTTGCACCCGAAGACTGCCTTAGAGCAGGGCCGAGGAGGTCCACAGCCCTCCCCACCAGCATACTCCTCCCACCTGGAGGCTGGCAGAGCCCGTGGATGGAGAGGCCGAGACTGTTCCAGACCCCTGAGTCCCTGCTCAGGAGTGCCACATCCCTCGTTTATTCAGAGGTCCCATGGGGCCTCTGTCCTCTTGCCAAGCCGGGGACAGGATGGGCCAAGGGCATGTGTCCCGCTGAGGGAGGAGACAAGCTGCCCCCGCCAGCCTCTGGGCACGGCCCAGGGTGGAGGAGCAAGCTCCGGAGCCTCCCTCCATACCAGGCCTGGAGGAAGGCCTCCCTCACCATCCTCGCCACGTGCCCTTTTGATCTGGCCTTTCTTCTCCTGGAGCCCAGCTGTGCCCTTGGAGCCCGGCAGTGAAGTTCCCGTCACCCAGGCCCGCCCCTTCTCCCTCCCCCAGCCGCTTCCCAGCGCGTTGGAAATGTGCCTTGCACCCCCAGCCGAGTGAAGCCCTGAACGCATCTATTTCCATCGATGTAACAAGCTCGGATCAGGGACCTAATTGGTTTCCCAGTGGTGGGTAATTTCTCGTTCCAAATATTAATCCGTTGTTTTCCTGGCGCCCAGCCCGGCCCGCTGCGGTACTGTACTCTGAGTACGTTCCTATGCAACCGAGAGCCCGGCAAATACTTTATGAGCTTTGCAGCCCGGGCGCGAGCAGCTATGCAAATGCGCTTTTCATTTGGAGCGAGGGGCCGATGTGAAGATAAGAATTGTTTCTCCCGGAGAAGATCCATCATTTCTGGAGCCTCCAAGCCCCCAGCTCCTCCGCTCAGCTCCCAGATGTGCCGGCACACCCCAGACCTCTGCTCCAGCAGAGCTGCCGCCTGGGGGAGGCAGGGGCTCGTCAAACCAGCTCTGAGGACCCCGACCAGTGCCACCGCCTTAAAGGGAGCCCTGCCTGGTCGCTCGCTCGAGGCACAGTACAGGTCAGACACGCTCACCCCCAGAACCTCGGTTGATGATTATAATAAGTGTATGTACCATGCAATTTAGGAGGGATAAAGGAGCCGTACAGGCATTAACTCTAAAATAAATTTCTATTTTTTTCTTTTGCAAAATCAATAAAAGATGTTATTAAGAATAGAGTCTGGTGCACGGGAGCCGGGGTCAGGGGGAGGGAGGCCATGCTGCCTGCATGAGCCAAGGTCCATTTGAAACTGGCTGGGCATCAGGGGCAGTGCCGTCTGAGCTCCCTCCCCGCCTGCAAAGGGCCATGATCCTGGCCCCGCCCACCCAAGGGGATCCACACGTCACCCTGTATACAGAGATAACGGGAGCCCACACAGATAGGGTGGTCTTTACAATCCTGGGGAGGAGGATCGGTTATTACCCTCATTCCACAGATAAGGGAGCTGAGATGGAGAGGTTGTGTAACCTTCCCAAGACGCACATCCTCAAAGCTATTAGTGAACACACACAGCTGAGGCAGGGTGACCGTCCACAGATCTCTGGCCCCAGGGTTTCCCTTCACCGTGTGTGGATCCTGGGACACCAGTGCCCACAATTCGGAGGCCTTGAAATCCCACCTCCCTCTGCTGTGCTGGGGAAAGCCCCCCTCCCCCACCCCCCGTCCCACGTAGAAGGGAATCTGTCAGCCCTCTCTGTCACCCTGCTGCCCTGTCACCCGAGGCGGCTGTCTCTGGGCCAGCCTTGGAGCTGCCTCAGCCTTGGCCGGCCTCCCCTCCACCTGCCAGAGCCCCGGGCCAGGTCCCCGTTATTCAGGGTCAGGCAAGTGACGTTGGGGAGCAAAGCCAGCCGGCCAGGGCACAGTGACCAGGCAGCACAGGCTCTTCTAAGGAGGCGGCTGCCACTCAACTCCAGCCATCCCGCCACGCCACGTCTCCAGAGGTTTTAGAAGCCAGACATCCAGGCGCTTTCTTTATCTTTAATGTGGAATCTAACGTCACACTGCTTCTGTGTGTGTGCGCACACAGACACAGAGTGCAGAGACCCCTGCTGCAGGCCCACTGTGGTCCACTGGCCAGTCCTGCGGGCAGCC
The DNA here is from genome assembly GCA_004027655.1 of Graphiurus murinus. NCBI lineage: Eukaryota > Metazoa > Chordata > Mammalia > Rodentia > Gliridae > Graphiurus > Graphiurus murinus. The sequence continues at coordinate 14,087 of PVLC010006652.1, read as the reverse complement.
TTCTGCCCCTGCTCCCCACACCATGGTCTCCAACTGGGCCGTTTGTCCTGGGTCCCACAGGCGGCCGGGGTCTGGGTGGGGTGACCCCCCAGCTCAGTGGGGCCCAGCGGTCCCTAGGAGAGGGGCAAGTGGTGCTCCAGTCCAGCCCTTGGTGCATGCATCGTCCAGGGCCTGGTCTTCCAGGGTCTGGGGTGGGAAGACACCCTGCAGAGTTCACCCCTCAGAGCGACCCTGTCCTGCACTCCACCAAGGCCTCTTATGGACGCAGCGTCCCCATGTCACTGCCAGCATCAAAGCTTCACACAGGAGCCTGGTGCAAAGCCAGCCCCGCCAGACACCTGCCCTCCTGCCCCTGGCATGGCTGCTCCGTGGCCCCTTCTTCCCCCAGTGCCAGCACAGCCTAAGCCACCAGCAGGACCCTACTGCCCATGCTGGGCCTTGCTGCCTCCTGCCTCTGCCCTGCACCCCATCTCACAGGCCTTCACCCCACAGGGTCAGAAGGAACTTCCCAAATGCACTGCGGATCGAGTCTGCCTTCTGAATCTCTCCTATTAGCGGCTGCCGGTTCCCTCTTGTTGTAGCCCATGGGGGCCCCACACCCAGACCCCAGGGTGAGCAGTTTAACAACAGCCCTCGCCAGCGCTCTAAGCACTCTGTCCTGCCATAGTGCTACACATCCCCCTGGGCTTGCTCCCAACCCCAGGGCCTTTGCACATGAGGTCCCTACCACCCATACTTGGCCTTGCTGCCTCCTGCCTCCCCCTGCAGTCAGCACAATGGCCCTTCCTCGGATAGACCCTCCCTCCCCCTCTGGCTGTCCTGCACAACGCCCCTCACTATTTGAGGTGATGTTTTTGTTAACTAGAGTTATGTGTGTGACCCATCTAGACGTTCCATGATGGGGAACATGGCTTCTTTCCTGTTTCCGTGGCAGCTCTTGAGTATGGCGGGGCTCCTGGCGGGTGTGAGTCTCTCAATAGCTAGTTCTCAGAGGAAGGAGGCCCCTCAGCAGGTCTGTGGTGGTCGTGGGATTTGAACCCAGGTTGTCTCGTGTCCTCACTTCCTCCTGCAGGGAGGGGACTGCAGCCTCGCAGAAACAGCTCTTCCCAGGGGACCAGCCTCCCCGGCGGCCTTGTCCTCGGGCCTGGCCGCCGCAGACCAGTGCCCATGAATCACACTGACATTTCCATTACCCGAGGGAGACGAGCGTGTGGCCGGGACGAGGTGGCCTCGGTGGGGGCGGCCGCTCATCACCGCCACCGGCCCCATTGCTAGAGGCCTGGGCCTGCACATCGGCCCTCCCCAGGGGAAGGACTGTGGCCCCGAGACCCCCCGACCCTGGCAGAAGAGGGGGCGACGTGGGTAAACAAGAGGGTACCCAGGGAGCATGTGCAGACACGGGCGTGTGCAGGTCTGGGTAGCATCAGCACGAGTGTGACGTCCTGTCCAGCGTGTGTACATGCACAGTTAACACGGTTAACACGCTGCACGAGGTCGGCCCACGTGGGTCTATGCAGGGTGGCACCTGGGCCACGGGCGGTCTGATGGTCGTGCACCTGTGCACCCGTGCCCCGGCCGCAGCAAGGCTGGCGTGTACACCAGAGCCCAGGGCGGTGCTCACAGCCATGCCGGGACAAGTGCCCGGGGCAGAAGCCAGGCACCAAGACTGGGAGGCACACCCAGAGCCAGCAGCTGTTCCCTCGGCAGCAGACGTGTCCACTTAGCCAAGGGGGCAGCTAGCTGGGGAAGCCGTTGGCAGAGCAGAGGGAGGGGCCTCGGTCTCCCCTCCAGGCCTACGTGTGCTCCCGTTACCCTTGCCTTCCACCTGGGCGGCACCTCCCTCCTTCCAGGCTCAAGCAAACAGGGAGACTTGTTCCCTGGTTGAAGCAACCCTCAGAGGAATCTAATGCTTGGTCACCTGTGACATTACCCACCCGGCCTGCCTGGAAGTGTTTTTTTTTTTTTTTTTTTTTTTTTTTTTTTTTGCGGTACTGGGGATTGAACTCAGGGGCATTCTACCTCCGAGTTATATCCCCAGCCCTATTTTTCATTCTTTATTTTGAAACCGAGTCTCACTAAGTTGCGGAGTGCCTCACTAGGTAGCTGAGGCTGGCTGCGAACCCGGATCCTCCGGGAAGTGCTTCTTTCTATTGAAGCAAAAGCCTTCTTGCTGCACCAGAGACAGTGGTTTCCAGCCGCTTCCGGGAAGGGCCAGAGGGAACAGGAGGCCTGGACGTTCCTGTGGCCCTGTTCCTCCTACCACTTTTCCTTCTCTTGTGACAATGACCCTTTTTCAAGCCGCCCATATACCATAACCACGTGCCACTTGCATGATTATTTATTTAATATTTTTCTTTAAGCCAGCTCTTTTTCCTTTTGCTGGAATGCCAGTTTTGGTTTTATCCTAAGCAATAACGGCTGTGAGTTCATAGCACTGCTGTGCCTGTGATACATTTTTTTCTAATACACATTTACATAAACACAACTATTAAAATAGATTAAAATTTTGCCCGTGTGTCAACTGAAATCAGCGCCTGGACCTCCTGCGGCCCATTGCCAACTCCACAAGGACCTCGGGTGACGACTAAGAGCTCCAAGACTCTTGGTGGCCCCGATCAGATTCCTCCCGACACGTCCCTGCCCAGCAGCCCCGTCCTGGCGGTTCCTTCTTGCAAGAGGCCAAAGCCTGAACTACTTGTCCTAACATTCAAGACCTTTGCAATTGGGCTCCAGGCTCAACTCCAGCTCCACACAGTAGGTCCTCAATGTCTACTGAACGAGTGAAAAATGGATTTGCAAGCACTCACCTGATGAATGAAGGAATGAATGAATGAATGGATGGATGAATGCACACCTATGCCTGGGTGCCCCCAGGAGCCTGAGACTCAAAACATCTGAGCTGAAATCTCTATCCCTCACTCCCCCAATCTGTGACCCGAGTCACACAGACTCCCCTCCTCCTACCTGGTCCCTTCCAAGGCCTCTTGATCATCCCTCCCGCCCGGCTCCTGCGTCTGTGCTCCTGGTCCCCGGGGCTGCCCTCCTAAGCTGTATCTCTTTGGTGTCTCACCTCTAGTGCTGCACAGATGAAGACTGTGGCCCTGCCTCCCACTTCTGCTCCACGCCAGTGCTCTGGTCTTCCTAGAACATACATGGGCGTGTCCCGCTCTGCTGGAAGCATCCTGCTGCCCCCAGGATAAACTCCAAGCTCCCGCTGTCTCCACTGACCTCTCAGCCTGGTCCCCCTCGCCTTCCCTTCTCTCCACACCATCTGCACTATTTGGAAGTCCTACAATGTGCTTTCTTTCCCCTCTAGACTCTTGCCTGCCTGGCACCTTGTCAACCCTCATGTCTTGGCTTAAATGTCATTTTCTCAAAGGCACGTCCCTGACCACCACTCCCCCAGTTCTGTCCCCAGCAGGTGCGGCTGCGGGTTGACAGCCCCCAAATGCCCTCCTTGTCATCATGGCAAACACCAAGGAAGCATTTCCTATGCGCCAGGCTGTTCTAAACGCTTCATGTGCATCAACCCACTTAACCCTCGCATGGCTCTAAGAGGTAGGTTGAACAATGATCGCCATTTAATGGATGAGGAAACCCAGGCATAGAGGGGTCAAGTAACTTGCCCAAGGTCACGGCGGAGAAGATGGAATCTGAACCCAGGGAGCCTGGCCTCAGAGCAGGATACTACAGCTCTTTGTATACTGAACGATAGTTGTCTGAACCGGCATCTGCCATGCTCATCTGTGGCTCTGTGACAACAGGCTCCCTTTCTGGAGGCTTCTATATCCCAACTCAAGTGCCGACCACTGCCTGGCACAGAGGAGAGGCAAAGCGAACGGCATCGGTGGGTGTCTGGACAGCGAGGATGGATGATGCAGGGAAGGATGACAGGTGGATGTCTGATGAAAGGAAAGATAATGAGTAATGGATGGATGCATGGATGGGGCTGGCTGGATGATGGATGGATGGATGGATGGATGGATGGATGGATGGATGGATGGATGGATGGATGGACGGGTTATGCACAGAGACAGGTGGATGATGGATGGATGGATGGATGGATGGATGGATGGATGGATGGATGATGCACAGAGACAGGTGGATGATGGATGGGTGGATGGATGGATGGATGGATGGATGGGTGATGGATGGATGGGTAGAGGAATGGATGGTGGATGGATAAGTGATGGACAGATGGATAGGTAGAGGAACGAATGAATGATGGATGGCTGGAGGATGGTGGGTGGGTGGTGGAGGATGGAGGGATGAATGTGTGAAGGAGAAGCATGTGTTCTACTTGGCAGAAAGCTCTAGAAATGGGGTGAGGGCTCTTGTGAACTCAACCTGGAGCCGAGGTCCTGCTCTGCCAGCTCTGTATGCTTAGGCAAGTTGCTTCATCTCTGTGACCCTAAGCTCTCACTTTTCCAGACTTTCTCATCCCCAGGCATCTAAGCCTGGGATTTCCTATAAACGTGGCCCTAGACACAGGGTGAAGGGTCCCCGTGGAAGTCAGGGTGGTGCGCTGCTGCTAAGCTCTCAGGAGAAATGAGGCTTCACCTTCCCGGCCCTCGCCCATGCCCTGGACTTCCAGGCAGGCCGGGCCTGGGCTCCAGGCTCCCCGCTCCCCTCCCTGAGCAGCAGGGTGGGGCAATGACAGGACGGCCACAGCCAGGGAGCAGCTGGCCTCCACACCGCAAGAGAACAGGTTCAACAAGCATTTATTGAGCCCCCACGGGGTGCCTGCCGGGTGACTCCTGCGGTGCCAGCGCCCCTCCCTGTCCCCTCAGGGCCCTGCCCCGTCACCTCCTTCAGCGTCCTGGCTGGCTTGCAGGTGCCGGGCATTCAGAGGCCACTGTCCTGTATCTTTCTGGCACCCCAGCCGCTCCCAGCAGAGCTCTGGTGTGACAGTGGCGGGAGTCTGGGGTCACCATCCCAGTCCTCTGTGCAGCCCCACGCAGTCCCCCGGGGCCCGCCCAGGCCCAGAGACCCCGGCAGCGGTGGCAGGACAGGCCCGGCTTCTCCATGGGCCGGCTGAGTCCACAGTGCACAGGTGAGGTTCTCAGGGCACCGACTAGTGTCTCGTGGGAGGGGTGGTGCCGGCGACCGCAGGAGCTCCGGGCCCGGCTGGCGGGGTCTCCTCACACCCAGTGCCCCAGCACCCAGCACTGGCGGTTCAGCTCCGGCGCCTCCTGGGCTGAGCTCCGGGGCCAGGAATCCGCCATGTGTGGCTGGTGTCCTGCAAGAGACAAGGCGTTCAGTGCTGAAGCCCACCTTCCTCCACTCACGCCATCGACCAGGCCTCCACCTGCTCCCGGCCAGCCACACGACCAGCTCTGCACCCATGGCCCGCCTACCCTGGTCACACAGCCGCCACAGCATGCCGCCAGCCACCGACCCACCAGCCACATCCCGCCACTCCACTCACGCTCGTCCCCACGGCCCCAAGTGCACTCTGGCGCATCCCGCTGCTCAATCCACTGTGGCGCCCGTTCATCCCCCTACACCCAGGACCACACTCTGACCCCACCTTTCTATATACACACCCACCTTTAGTCCAAACAGTCCCCGATCCACCTACCCGGCCACACTGCAAGCCCCAACAGTCCACCACACATCCACCCGTGACCGTGCAGGCGCCTGTCCACACGCCTACCACCCACGCCAGGCCATCCACCCCCCACCACCTTCCCTCTGCCCTCCTTTTCCCCAGCTAGACCACACAGTCCCCACCTACCCATCCATCTGCCCACCCTCAGGGACAGGGGTGTGTCCAGGCTGACTCTGAGCAGTAACCCAGGTGCCCAGGTGGTGGGCGGGGACTCTGCAGCCACTCCCCGCCTTCTGCTGAGGCCCAGGCAAGGGAGGAGCTGGGGAGACCCCTCCTCATCCAGTGTGCTCAAGTGTCCCTGCAGAGTCTCTGACATGCCAGCCATCCCCAAGCCTGGCCTGACATCCCCTCCCCGGTCCATGGGTCTCCCATCATAGACCACCCACCCCAGAGACCCTGAGCCCTGAGAGCAAGGATGGACGGATCCCATAGCGGATCCCCGTGGGGATGGACGGAAGCAGAGATAGAAAGAAAAAACCACAGGAGAAGAGGACTGGCGTGGCAGGTGGGAGGGGGAGAAGGAAACCAACAGGGACTGGGCATTGACATTCTAAGTGCCCCACCTAAGTTCTACAACCTGTCTATGAGGCAGGTTCTACCCATTTTACAGAGCAGGGAGCTGAGGCCCAGCAAGGATGAATAGCCGCCTTCAGATTCACAGCTATGCTAGAGGGGGACTGAATTAATTTCTTGCCAATTCCAGGCTTCAGCATTAAAGGAAGTGTGTTCCAAGTCATTGTTCTCCTACTCCAAGCTCTGATGGGTGCACGGACCTACCTGTCATCGTTTAGGGTCAGACAGGCTTCTGTAGAAAACCCATTGAGGTGGGAATTCCTAGTGAAGCCAAGCTCATGCTTGCATACCTCTAGGGAGAGAGAGCTCATTGACCTTCCTCCATCCCCAAAGAAGCTTGACTGTTAGGAGATTCTTTCCAGTAAAAAATGTCTGAAGCTGAGATGGTGGTGCATGCCTGTAATCCCAGTACTTGGGAGGCTGAGACAGGAGGATTGTAGGTTAGAGGCCAGCCTCAGTAGCTTAGCAAGACTCTGTTTCAAAATAAAAATAAAATAGGGCTGGAGGTGTAGCTCGGAGGTAGAATGCCTCTGGGTTCAACCTTTAGTTAAAAAAAAAAAAAAAAGGATGGGAAGGCAAGAGAAAGATGGTTTTGTCAACAACAGTGTGTGTGTGTGTGTGTGTGTGTGTGTATGTAACTTTATTTTTTGCTTTGTTTTGTTTTCCTTTTTTAATATTCTTTAATGTTAATGTTTTGCAAATTATACTGTATTTTTAAAAGGGAACATTTTGCAAACATTCCAGAATCATTTGGCCTTGAAAAAAAAAAAAAAAACATTTATTTTGGCCTCAGCTACCGGAACAGTTGCAGTCTTTGGAAGTACTCGCTGCCAAGATAAAGGTGTTTGGGATGTTGTTTTAAAATTGAGAAGCAAATATTTGGTGCACAGAAAGGTTTGATTGTTTTTCTAAATGAGCATTTATAAGTGATCACAGCTGCTCTTATGGTCGCCAACAGGCAGGACCGTGGAGAGTTTATTGGAACAGAAACTGATCATGGCTTTTTTTTTTTTTTTTTTTTTTTGGAGCTGGGGATTGGACCTAGGGGCATTCTAGCATTCTACCTCTGAGCATCACCCCCAGTCCTATTTTATTCTTTATTTTGAAATAGGGTCTCACTAAGTTACTGAGGGCCTCTCTAAGTTGTTGAGACTGTCCTCAAACCTGTGATCTCTTGTCTCAGCCTCCAAAGTATTAGGATTACAGGCTTGCACCACCACGCCCAGCTGATCGCTGATTCTGTTTTGTTTGTTTGTTTGTTTGTTTGTTTGTTTGTTAAGGAAAAAGAAAAGCTGGCTCTCTATCCTTCTTTGAGTTAAAATCAGGTTGTCTGTCTCTAGGGTCCAGAGGCAGGTCTCCTCCCCTCCTCTGGCTTCCCAGAAGGCACTGGGGGCCCAGAGCCATTGGCAGTTCGTATCACCCCATCACCTCCCTTCCCCCCAGGCTCTTTACTTTTGGGCCAGTCACCAGCCAGAGCAAAGCCTTCGTGCTATTGACTGAGGAGTCCCAACTCGCAACACCTCTGGGCCCAGGCAAGTCACATGAATGAGAGGAGAGCCAGGTGCTCACCTCTATTCCCGAGTACAGCTTCAGATCATCTGAAAAGTTCAGAGACACTGAAAATCTCAATTTCAGATTAAAGCCTCCTAGACTTTCAGTGATGGGATTAACATTTTTGAAATATCCTCGGCCATCTGTTGGCCAGGCAGCATCTCTCGGGTGGGACTCTGTCGACGGAAGGCCGTTCTGTGGCAGCTGGCTCTGTCCTCGACTCTGTTCCGTGGCTTTGCATATTCTGGTCCCTGGTTGGGAATGTTCTTCCCTCCACTTCTCTAGTGTTGAAGCTTCTCATCTTCCCTCAAATGCTATGTGCTCTAGGGAGCACCCCAGGGCCCCACAGGCAGAGGCCCCACCTCTCCTTTGCCCCCTGGTGTCCTGCATGTCCTCAACCCCCATGCTTGTCCCTCTGTGTGGTAATAGCCAGTCCAGTGTGGGTCTCCCCAGTGCACCAAGGGAGAGGGGCATCCATGTGAGTGGGGGCCGGGTCGGCTTCTTCCTGGATCTCTCTGCCCCCAGCACCTGGCCTGGCCCAGGGCAAGTCCTGAGCTGACATGCTTCGACAAATGAAGAAGCAATGGGAGAGGGGATGGGGATCCCTGAACTTGTGGGATGAGTTGTGCCCACACACCCCACTCTAAGATTCTGCACCTGATACAGTGGCTCTCTGTCCAGCCCCTCCTCCTGTGGGTACAGGCTCGGGGGAAAACTGGACTTGAGTCTAACAGTCAAAAGCTCAAATCTAGGCTCCATTGCTTGGAAGCAATATGAATTTTTTTAAGCTGTGCAGCTTTTGACAAGCAAATTTACCCCTCTGAGCCTGCAAATGGATATGAGGCACAAAGGGCTAAGAAGGCCCACAGCACAGAATGCCCTCATTACCCTCCCTCACAGAGTGGATGGACATGCAAATAACAAAGTGCCAGACTGGAATGGGGTGAGGTTCAGCGGCCTCTGTTTACAGATGGGGAAACCAAGGCTCACAGGTGGGAAGGGCTTTGTCCCAAGCCTCTCTCGGAGGGTGGGTACCAGGTATTATGTTTTAAGTTCCCCCGGAACCCCAACCCCACTCCAGGCTAAGCAGAGTATTTGACTTACAGGAGATTCTCAAAAGATGTGACTTCTCTTTCCTTTTTAATCCAGATACCAAGATAGGGATATATTTAACATCTGCATTCTTCCAGTCCTAATGCCTTGTCCTTCAGGGGGAAATCACTGTCTTGAACCCTACCCAGGGCACCAAGATCTCATGGATAAGCTCCAGGTTCTGCTGAATTGAATTAAATCACACCTACTATTTCAAAATGGATTCACCGGGTTTGAGGGGCAGTTGGGGAAATCGAGGCACTGACTTGCCCAAAGTTGCTTTGCAGCCAGTACAGTGAAGGTGAGCAGGCCTCCAGGGTAGGCAGGTGGTGGTATTGGTGTTCTGACTCAGTAGCCCTGTTGGGCTCCCAAGAACTGGTCCATTGACAAGGAAAGACCTGGAGGCGGCAGCTGCTGTCCAAGGTGCTGAAAGTCTTTGTGTATGACTGGCAGGGCCGTCCAGCACACTGGCTGGCTGCCTAGCCTTGAACTCTGCCCTTGAGGTGTCGTTTCGAAGTCCTGCCAGGGATAACATCATCATGCCACTGCCACTTGACTACCTCTGTCAATCTTGACCACAAGGGGCTTCAGAGGCACCATCACTTTTGGAAATATCTGTTTCCTTGTTTCCCCTACCTCTCCTCTGTTAGGCTGCATGTCACATGAGGACTAAGCCAGCTCTGCTTTTGCTCAGAGCTGCGTCCCCAGCACCCAGCCCTGCCCCAGGCACGGTGATGATGCTGAACAACACCAAGGCTCTTCAGGATGGAGGGCAGGTGTGTGTGGGGCCTGTGAGGAGGGAGGGCTGGGTCTCCCAGTCTTCCTTGGGGCAGGTGGTCTTAGATTGAGTGAGAGTCCTGTCTTCTATTCACTGGAATCCATCTTCTGGAGAATGTTTTGTTTTGCTTTTGCTTTGCTTTGCTTTGCTTTACTTTCTTTTGTTTTGGTACTGGGGATTGAACCCAGAGGCATTCTACCTCTGAGCTACACCCCCAGCCCTATTTTATCTTTTATTTTGAAACAGAGTCTCACTAAGCTGCTGAGGTCCTTGCTAAATTGCTAAGGCTGGCCTTGAACCTGTGACCCTCCTGTCTCAGCCTCTGGAGTACTGGAATTATAGGCATGTGTCACCATGGCTGGCTGGCCACTCTATTTTTGAGCCATAACATCCCCTTCATCTTTCTCAAATTTGGGACCAGGCTGAGCTTGCCTAACTTGCCACCTTCCCCAGAGCCGCTGATTCCCTGGTGTCTCCCAGATTGAGTTCTGAGTCTGCAGGTGCAAGTGACACCCAGACCCGCCCGCTGGGTGCTCACAGTGTAGTGAAGGAGACAGACACGCATGCCAAAAGATGACAAGGGAAAGCCATCTGCAGCTCTCCCCGAGGGCCAGGACCAGCCAGTGTGCGGCATGAACATCGGCTCACTCAGTCTTATAAAACACAAGTCAGCTACCATCTCTATTTGCAGATGAGGAATCTGAGGCCCAGATCAGTTGAGTCAAGTGTCCAAGGTCTCCCCACTGGGATTTGAATCCAGGTAACCTCATTCAAAAGGTCAGGCTCCACAAAAGAAGTACACATGGCCAATAAATATACGAAAAAAATGTTCAATATCATCAGCAATCAGGGAGATGCAAATCAAAACTACAGTGAGATTCCACCTAACCCCAATTAGAATGGCAGTCATCAAGAAGTCAAACAACAATAAATGTTGGTGAGGATGTGGGGAAATAGGAACTTTTCTACACTGTTAGTGAGATTGCAAATTGGTACAGCCGCCGTGGAGATCAGTGTGGAGATCCTCACACAGGTGGGAATGGAACCACCATGTGATTCAGCTACACCATTCCTGGGTATCTTTCCAAAGGGAGTGAAATCAGAATATTATAGTGATACATATATATCCATGCGCATAGCAGCACCATTCACAATAGCCAAATCATGGCCTCGGGGTCCATCACCAGATGAAGGGATTATGGAAGGATGGGATATTCACACAATGAAATTCTACTCAGCCACAAAGAAGAAGAAAATTTTGTCATTTGCAGGAAAATGGATGGATCTGGAGAATATTATGCTAAGTGGGATTAGCCAGTCACAGAAAGTGAAGGGTCAAATGTTTTCCTTCATATGTGGAAACTAGAGAGAAATGGGTAACAAGAGGGACTCCAGATAAAGAGGAGAAACTCCAGTGACGTGATGGAGGGGGCAGAGGGAGGCCTGGTGAAGGGAACACTTCCCAGGATGCTATGAACCTACACGGAATTCCCAATGCCGACCTCAGTACCACGTATGGGGAAGAGGAGGGGGGAGGGAGGGAGCCGAGGAGGAGCTCACCAAGCGCCGTGTGCCCGTGTCCCTATCACTCTGAACTTCATTATGATGTGAGGTTGCAATGCACCCCTAAAAGTATATTTAAACACAAAGAGGTGGGGCTCCTCACCACCATAACGGTCGGCCCCACAGACCTAAGCGTGGGTGGGAGGACAGGGATGTGCCAAGAGAGAGACTGCCTCTGCAGGGGGTGGTAGGGGCTGGTGGCCATTGCTAGACTTTTGAGTTAGGCTTGAAAGCAAGAGTTGGCTGCAGCTCCCCATTCCATGGGTAGGTTTTGTTTTCTGCCTGATGGAGGGAGGGGGCAGGTCATTCCAAGCAGAAGGAACAGGGTGTGAAATAGATTCTTGGCAGGCCTGTGAGGTTTTCAGGAGGTGTGAAAAGCCCCGTAGTGTTGTGGCTGGGGGAAGGCAAGCAACAGCCTGGCTACAAAAGAGGGTGCATGGGGCTGCAGGGGGGAGGGTTGCAGCTCCAAATTTCTGGGTGCTAGGCGGAGGGGCCCAGCAGGCATCCGGGATTCACCCCACCCTCAGAGGTTTCTGCCTTAATGTCAGAGTTATCCGATACAGATTCCCGAGCAGTTCCAAACAGAGGCATGAGGCTTTTCAAGAAGATATGTATTTTAACAATTGCCCCAAGTGTTTCTTAGCAACAGGCCTGACTGGGTACCGTTACCTCAGACCAAAACAAAACAAAAAAAATAGGCATAAAGAAAGAATACAGCTGGATGCAGTGGTGCACACCTGTACTCTCAGCTACTCAGGAGGCTGAGACAGGAGGATCACAAGTTCAAGGCCAGTCTAGGCAACTTAGTAAGCATCTGTCTCAAAATAAAAGATAAAAGGGGCTGGGGTTTACACACTCAGTGGGAGAGTGCCTCTGGGTTTATTCCTCAGCACTACACAGACAAAAAAATAATTAAGAAGGGAAACAATGGTGCCACTCAGCTTGGAGTGGGACAGGCATGTGGTGTAGGATGAGTGACTGCTTCTGGGAACCAGAACTTGTAAAATGGAAATACTACTCAGCACCGACCATGTGGGGACCGAGGGAGCTGAATCACCCCGACAAGTCACTGAAAGAAAAACCGAGAAGGGACAGGCTATGGCAGGAGGCTTCTGCGGAATGTTCTACAGGACTGGCCCGTGCCTGGGGGCAACTGGCCACAGAGGCAGCAATTCCCATCTCCAAGTTGCTGACCAGCTCAAGCAAGTGACAAAGGGCAGAATGGCTGCTGGCAGGAGCTGCAGAGGGACAGGTCCTGGCCAAGGGCCGAGCTTGATTCTGAATTCGGTCTGTGGATCAGCAGCATTGACATCACTGGGAACTTGTTGGAAAGGCGGATTCCCAGGTCCGGCCCAGACCTGCGGAACCGGAACTCTGAGGACGAGCGGCACTCCTCGGTGCCTTTAACGAGCCCCCCACCACGTGATTCTGAGGCTCACGCTGGCTTGGGTCTCTTGACCCCCAGAGCTGGGGTCTCTGGTGTCTCCAAGCTGCAAGCCCGTCTGTGCTCCCAGAAAATTGGTATTGATATTTATTTCAGAAATATTGTCTGCTTCCATTTTAATAAAGGAAGCGACTTGAGCGCTGCTCTATTGGATTTGATTTTGATCTAATAAAAATGCCAAGTTGCTCTGGGACCAGAAAAAAAAGTCTTCCTTGAAATTCCCTCTGCTATTTTGAGGGCAGCCGTGGCTGAGGCCCGTCTAGACAGAGCTCCCAGAAGCCACCTCTGTGCTCGGCAAGTGACAGCCTCTCGCCAAGCTCGGCCTTACAGGCACACCTGGAACAATCAGAGGTTTGTCTCGGGCATTGAACTTGACAGCTGCAATCAGCTGCAAACCCCAGTTGCCCTGAAAGGAAGTTGCAGACACCTGGACCATATGGCAGTGCCGCCGCCATCAAATGTCACCTCTGATGTCCTCCTGAGCAAGCTGATAGCACTGCGAAGCCCCAAAGGCAGTTTTCAGAAGCAAATTCTTTCCTCAAGAAAAAAAAATGTAGTGGAATCCATATCACAATAGACCAAGGAAAAATATAGCCACTTTGGGGGCAGTTAAGATAATCAAAGGTTTATGTAACTGGTTATGTAAAAGTGGCTGCTTGGATGGAAGGTGCCAGGAGACACTTCAAAGTCCAGAGTCAACAATTGAGCACCTACTGTGTGCCCCACATTGTCTTAAGAATCCAGACATGGAATCCAGACATGAACAAAATAGACCAGGTGTCTGTTTTCTTGGAGCTCCGTGAGGAGAGGCCAAGTGTGTTAATACAAACGATAACCTTGGGGAGGGGCAACTGTTTTAGTTTTAATTTTAGTTTTAGTGTTTTGGGTACTGGGGATTAAATCCAGGGCACTTTACCTCTGAGCCACAGATTTTCCTATTTTTTATTTTGAAAAGGGTCTTGCTCACACACTTGTAATCCCAGTATTTGGGAGGCTGAGACTGGAGGATCCGGGTTCGCGGCCAGCCTCAGCTACCTAGTGAGGCCCTCCGCAACTTAGTGAGACCCTGTTTCAAAAATAAAGAATAAAAAATAGGGCTTGGGGTATATCTCTGAGGTAGAATGCCCCTGAGTTCAATCCTCAGTATGGCAAAAAAAAAAAAAGGGGGGTCTCCCTAAGTTACTACAGTTGGACTCAAACCTGCAATCTTCTTGTCTTAGCCTCCCCAGTACTGAGATTACAGGTGTGCATCACCACACCTGGCTGAACAAGTGTTATAAAAAACATAGCCAGGCCGGGCGTGGTGGCGCACGCTTGTAATCCCAGCATTCGGGAGGCTGAGACAGGAGGATCCGGGTTCGCGGCCAGCCTCAGCTACCTAGTGAGGCACTCCGCAACCTAGTGAGACTCGGTTTCAAAATAAAGAATAAAAAATAGGGCTGGGGGTTTAGCTCGGAGGTAGAATGCCCCTGAGT
>PVLC010006651.1:0-68129 GCA_004027655.1 Graphiurus murinus | reverse complement strand
ACAAAGAACTCAAGAAAATCTCAACTAAGAGAGCAAATAACCCAATCAAAAAATGGGCAAAGGACCTAAATAGACACTTCACAAAAGAAGAAATACAAATGGCCAATAAATGTATGAGGAAATGTTCCACATCGTTGGCAATCAGGGAGATGCAAATCAAAACTACCCTAAGATTTCACCTAACTCCAGTCAGAATGGCTTGATTCTTCAGTAATACCTTTTATATAATCGTCTTGCAATTGCTAATTAATTAATTCTCATAATAGTCCTGTGTACTAGCAATGCAGCCCATGAAACTTCAGGTTGGATAAGCTGAGGAGTCAAGGAGAAATACATCTTATTACCCAAGAGAGAAGCTTTTCTATCACCAGTTGCCTAAGAAAGTGTTTGGGGGGAAAATCCCCAAATCCAGGAAATCCTTAAAATTGTATGACCAAATCAGAATAAAAAGCTGATAATATTCTTGTCATCTTGTTTCAACTGGTAAAAGAATGAGCTTGGGATATAATCTTTAAAGAAGTCTAGAACTTTTCTCTCTGCTTGATGAATTCATTGGTGAATCCCTTTTTTATGTTAGCTTTGTTTCTCCTGATCATTTATTTACATGCCTTTGACCAAAAAAGAAAAATAAAAACGACTTGTAATTCAATATATTCCGTTGTGTGGCCACATATAATGCCAGAGGGTTAAAACCTGGACTTAACTTCTTGGAGAAGGAAAAATTACATTTACTGGGCTGGATTCCAGTGATGATTTTTTTCTTCTTCTTTTTTTTTTTGTGGCCATGTGTGCTTTGTCCATCTACAGGATTTTAGATCCGAGTAAGTAAACATGGTTTGGAATAACTTATGTGGAGCATATTCGGTAAATGACTGAAATTTACTCCAGATTGGGGAGATTTCTAAGAAAGACAACAGGCGCTGGCTGCCTGCAACATCCCCAGTAAGCAGCAGTCAGGGAAGAAGCCCGCTGCCATCAGACCCTCCTCTGACCTGGCTCCAAGGACCCAGCGTGCTGGGGGCTGGTGGGCAAGATGGCTGAAGGCTGCCTAGCCTTGTTAACTTCAAATTAAGGGCATGGCTTTCTTTCATTCATTTATTACTTTTACATTTTAACCAATGCATTAAAATGCAAAAATTATTCACATTTATGTTGTACCATGTGCTGTTTCCATAGAAGTAATATTACATATTGGTGTAATATTTAAATCAGGTTAAATGTATCTATTTTCTCAAAAATTTATTATTTCTTTAGGGTGAGGACATTAAGAAGCCTTTCTTCTAGGTTTTGAAATATGCAGTAGCAGGGCATGATTTTCTTCTTCACTATAATTCGAATGGCCTCACCCCATGGGCATCTGCGAGATCTTGACTAGACAGCATGTCACTGTTCAGTTGTCATGTGAAGTAGTGGCATTTAGAATAGAGTCAAATGCGCTCGGTAAGTCTGAGGAATAACTGTTATCATGCAGCCCCAAACATCAGTTTTTAGGAGTTACTTTCTAGAGGGGAAAAAAGATAAAAATATATCTTTTTCCCCCTGTGTGTCTTGCAATCCATGTTCTTATAAGGACCCCCATCTCAAGAGATACGAGATTCCATTTCAATGAATCCCTGCCTGTATTTGAGGAGGGAAGCCAAACAAACCTGCATTAGAAGATAGTCTTTGCATGTGGATACCCAATTTTCCCAGCAACATTTATTAAAAGACCATCCTTTCTTTAATGCACTACTCACAGTTACCAAGACGTGGAATCAACCTACATATCCATCAACTGACGCATGAATAAAAAAAATGATGGAATGTACACAATGGAATATTACTCATCCATAAAAGTGAATGAAAGCCTGTCATTTGCAACAACACAGATAGAACTAGAGATCATTATGGCAAGTGAAATAAACCAGGCACAGAAAGACAAGTACCACATGATTGCACTCCTATATACAATATGAAAGAGTTGGTCTCATAGAATTTGAGAGTCAATGGTGGTTATTAGAGGCTAGGGCGAGTACAGGGGTGGGAGAGACAGGGAGAGGTTGACCAATGAGTACTACTTACAGTTAAGTGGGAGCAGGAAGCTCCCATGTGCAATTGTATAGTAGGGTGACTATAGCTAACAATTTCAAACTGAATATCTCAAACAGCTAGAAGAAAGGATATCAAATTTATTTTTCACCATGAAGAAATGATACATTATAAAAAGCCAGGCTGGGGGTTTGTTACCTCCTTCCAACTTCAGCAATTCTTTCAAAGGCTTCAGCTCCATGTTTCTCTGTCTTTGGATCTCAAATCCTACCCTTGTTGGGATCCCAAAGAAAACAGTCAGAAGACTTTAAAGGAGCCCAAATAATTATTAGAGAATTATAGAGTCCTGTCATTCTACGAAGACTTTCATGACCCAAATTTTGTAATTATCTATCACATTTGTGTATTTGTTAGAAACCTTGAAGGCTACCTTGTTAGCCACATGGGTAGTTAGAATTTTTCAACCTGTGCTTATATATGTCAACTCTGAACTTAGTATAAAGAGTTAAATATATGATCATACTATAAACATTTTAACTAAACTCACTAGTGTGAGTGGATAATGTCCTTATATTTAGAATAACTTCTGTTATGGTTTTTAGTGGCATTTTAGAATTTATTCACCAAAACCTAATAACAGCTTTAAACCCACTACTTTGGCAATTATTTTAAGAGGATATGAGGAGTAAGACACAAAGACAGTCATCTTATTTAAATTCATGTGTATTTCTTTTATATCCTATCTTGTTTGATTTTCCTTATTATTTTCTCTCTGACATGTACAATTAATTCCATTGTCCAAATTCCTTTGAATAAGATGAGCCAAATGGCATTATTATGCTATGCAAAAGTGTTTGTCACTGACACCAGAATAGCTTGCTTTACTTTGAAAAAAAAAAAAAGATAGCAAACATGTCTTTCCCTCAGTCGCTGCAGTGCTTAAAACACCAAGGCTTAGGCTGCCTGTGGGCTGCACATGCTTTTGAAGGTGCAGAAGCCAACTCTACTAAAGCCTGCAAAACAAAACAAAACAAAAGTCCCCAAAGACCCAATCAGCTCAGTTCTCTTCTAACTCCAAAGAGCCCACATAGGAAAGAAAACACTTCTTATTCTGGGGCTCTCCCAGTGGGGAGCCCATGCATTCTCATTCAGGAGGGTTAGGTAGGAGGTTAGATACATCTTTACTCTCATTAGGTTTGTGCTTAGAAAATAAAGGACTCCAGACCTTCCCACAAGAAGAGGAACCACACAGTCAAGGGTACAGACTGTAAAAGAATTATTGGGTTCAAATTGTAGTTCTGGCACTTCCTAACTTGTATTCAGAGATGTTCATTTCTCTATCCCTTAGTTTCCCTACATGTAAAATGAGGGTAATTATAAGACTGAGCAAATGATTTACAATGAGGAATGCACATAAAATAAGGTCAAGAACATAGGAAATCACTACTCATGTTTTCTTAAAATATATATAAAGTGACATAGACATATGACACTAATCTCACTCCAGATAGTTTGAAATTTTGCCCAATGTTGGATTTTGGTGAAAATTCAGATTGCGTGGGACTTAATGAGAACATTCATTTCCCATCTCACTTACTCAGAGTTGTAGTTCTTCAGTATCTTTTAATAATATCTTTTACCTGATTTAAAATGCAGCTAAAATTTAATAGACACACATACTAACAGAGTATTTTTATATTATAAGGTATTGTGGAATCATCCGCTATTTTTTTTTCCTCACTCCACCTTTGAAGTCTGACAAAGGATTCCAATCTAATCACCAATGGAAGACGTATCATATTTTGATTCTTTGATGCCAAATATGATCCCAACAACAATAAAGGAGAATGTTTCCAATTCATTTCACTTTAAAAATCATTCCTGATAGCCTTTCCATTACCCTAATGACTCTTACATATTATTTCCAATGCTCTGTTCTGAACCTCTCAATTATGCAATTTATCATGCAGCTTCAAACATGTACTAACAGAATAATAATTTTAAAAAGCTCAAATTCACCCTATATTATCTGAATATGAGGATAGTTTCTGATTGCTTTCCTTTTCAGGGAGGTTTCATTCTAACTCCCAACTGGAACTATATGATACTTTGCATTAATCTATACCAGAATATATATAATATATATATATATATATTCTGGTATATTTATGCCTATGTTGATTCTCTCTCTATATATATATTCTGGTATGTTTATATAAATGTATATATATATACTTATATATATGTATATGTATATGTATATATACATACACACACACACACACACACACACACACACACACACACACACACACACACACATATATCCTAGCAACCGAGTCTGTATTTTACAACAGTGTCTCGGTGTCTTCAGTAATTAGGACCCAAGTCAGTGACAGTCACTTAACTTCTAAATCTGAAATTGGCTACAGTTGAGAGGGCAATAATAATAGTGGTTGAGAAAGGTTATGAACAGTATTCACAATAAAAAATGTTCCTGAAGGAAAGAGAAAAATAATTGGAACATCAATATAACATTAATTTGGTTCTACATCTGGCATCTGTTAATCAATTGTGAAGAAAAACAAAACAAAACAAAATTTCTGCTCTGGTCAGCATTATATGAGGTTTTATCATGTCTTTTTCTAATTAAAAAAATCATATGCAAATACCTGCACCCCTGCTTAAATAAGCCCCAAATATTGATGGTTCATTGATCCTATTTTAAGTGGGTTTGATGAATAACAGTTCAATAAGTATCTATTAAAATGCTAATACATCTTACAGCTTAAAGGCCCATTCTTTTTTTGCTGGGTTGTCTATTGACAAATTTGAATTACTTTCTCTACTTCTATTATCTAAGTAAAAGAGAATAACTGATTAATTTTTATAATCATATTGATAATAATATGAAAACAGTACTATCTAACTACTGATTTCTCATCATATAGCAAACATGATTGTAAGTTGTTAATTCATTAATGAATTTGATTCTGAGACCCATCATGTAAGATACTATTTCAATTCTACAGAGGTGAACTGAGGCTTAAGAGTATTAAGTGATTTAAAGATTAGATATCTGTTAATGCTAGAACCACATTTTGACTGGCTTCAAAGACTCTTCATTGTAAATGCTTTCTCTCCTATCTGTGTCTATCTTTTATCTATCTATCTATCTACAGGTCAAATATATTTTATACAAAGTACTTAGGACCAGAAGTATTTCAGATATTTAAAAATTTTGGAATTATTGCATATGCATATGACATCCTGAGAATGGGACCCAAGTTTAAATACAAAATTTACTTATATTTCAGGGGTAACTGTATACAATATTTTTGCGTGCCTGTTTTGACTGTGACCTGTTACCTGTGGTCATGTGTGGAATTTTCCACTTGTGGTGTCATGTCAGTATCCCAAAGGTTTTGGATTTTGGAGTGTTTTGGATTTCACATTTTCAGGTTAGGGATTCTGAAATTGTATGTGTGTGTGTATTTATATGTGTATTTGTGTGTGTGTGTGTGTGTGTGTGTGTGTGTGTGTGTGTACACTTACAGATTAAACTCATACTTCCTTTCAATTTTTTTCTTTAATGAAAATTTAAGTATAATATATTCGGAATACATTTTGTCCATATCTATACTTCATAAGATACACTCAAGAAGGAGCAAAAAAAATGGATTCTGGATACAAAACCATCATTCATCCATTATGGTTCATTCTCCAAGTGGAGTTTAAAATATAATTAATAAACATAGGAACTTGAATCCACCCCCTAAGCATACTTCTCTTTACTCCAAATGTTGACAAATCCAGATGAAATTGAAGGAATTGTCATATTAGGATTACTTTAGATAGCTTAAAACCAAAGCCAAATACTTATTGGTTTTCTTCTTTTTGTCCTTGAGTAGAATTACCCTCTTGGTCACAGAGCTGCAGGGCAAGGGCAGGATTCCCTAGCAGAGGCGGGATACAGCAGCGAGGTCATCATGTGCAGGAGACAGTATTGCATTATCAACAAACCTGGCCCATGCCCCAGATCCTCAGCCTCACCAACCAGAATTGTTCTTCCTTGTCCATGGAGGAGACAGAGGAACATAAAGGCAAGAATGGGGGTTCCTTCAAAAAAACTCAATGCTCTTCTCTAAGGGAAAGGCTGTATCCTTAAGAGAATAAACATCTTCTCCAAAAGATAACAAATTTGAAAGTTGTATTTTTACTAGATTTAGAAGTTCACAATTAGCCCTCCCACTGGAAAAGAGTTCACATAATGATTTGACTGCAAATTTTCCAGACTCGGACAGTAAGAGTTCAAAGCTATCTCTTCTGCTTTCTATCTTAGGTAAGTGCCTACCTCCAAGTCTCATTTCTTCATCTCTGTTGCTCTGATGTAGCTGTTGGTCTGATGATCAGTCATATGCTGAACACAATATGTTTGGTATTGATGAAAAGTGAGCATTCAATACATATGTGCTACTATTAATAATACAAATTATTTTGCAAGCATACAAGACTTGCTGAATCAAGTTCAACTAACATATTTTGAATTCTGACTGTGAAATGCTTGCTATTATTTTTTTAAATCCTCTTCAAATCCTATGTGCTAGTTTTTTTTCCTTTGTTGTGCCTCAGCTTCTCAGTTCCTGAATCTGTTTTGTAGAAAGGTAATGATATATTATAAATCAGCACTTATAAAAATCCTTGTGACTTAGGAACATATTTCTTGAATAAGAAGTACAGTCTCAAATATTTGTTCCAGTAAGGATATGTCTATGATCCTGTCTCAACAACTTTATTGCTTCCAGGGATATAAAGATAACTAAGATCATCTTTACCCTGGAGGATCTCTAAGTTTAGTTAAGTGGACAATGATAAACATTCTAACTTTGCTACAAAATTCATCATAAATGCCATATTCATCATAAATGCCATATTTCTTGCCAAGGTTTTCCTAATTCTGTACAATGCACATATTCATGGGAAATCTTAAGCTAAGATTTTATTTATATACAAGTATATGAGCAATGTCTCCCTCTATTTTAAATCTTTAAGATATCTACATTTGCTATAACACCATCTCATAAAGCACTTTCACCAAATATGACTCTCTAAAATACTTGATAAATTAAATTCAGTATAAGAGACTTCATTCACAAGAACATTTTAAAATCAACCAAACTACTACTACTACTGCAAACAAACCCCAGTAAATCAGCTAAAATCTGGGCTAATACAGTTTAAATTAACTTATCAAACTAGGAAGGAAGTGACTACAACGAATAAAATGATTCATCTGAGATAAAATATTCAACAAATGAAAATTATTACAGTTTAGGGAATTAACTATGACTTTCTTTTCTTCTAAGGTCTCCGTCTGAAGCCATCTCAATTTTGTATTTGGTGCAGGAAGTGCATTTATCATGAAACTGTTGATAGGTTTAACAATGGGGAATGGGATGGTGATCTCAGTTACTCCCATTGGGAATGAGATTGCTTCATAAAAGCTAAAGTGAAAATGCTGGATCGGGAAAGAGAGAAGCCAACATGGAAAGTCAAGAGCATTGCTTCCCAGGTTCCATGCAGCCGCTTTGCAAAAACCAAGGGCAAGCAGGGTAATTCAGGTGGAAGCAGCAACTCCTGAGATCATGAATGAGTTTCAAAATGAGAAATTTTACTTTTACTCTAATGATTCATGCTTCTTTAGTGCTGGTAATATTTATATACATATATACATATGTATATCATAGCATTCGTTTTCATCATATCTATCAGTGGGATGCTTACATATGGAGTATTATTGTAATAGATCATCATGCGTACCTCTTTACCACAGAATTATTAGACATATCTCAAAAAAACTCATTTAAAAATGATGGATGGAATTTCCTTCAATTGGATGAGTAGTTATCTCTCAAGTAACTTCGTCGTCATGATGACTAGGTCCCCATACATGAGTATCACATGCACGTTTGCAGGATGTTTGTATTGATTAATTGATTTGTTCATTTGTGACTATTGACACGACTACCACAATACTAGCCTAAACTCAGCAACTAGTTTTTAAACAAAGCTACTTTGCTATTGGTTCAAAGGGTACATGTGCAATAATGAAATAAAATCTGACATTAAAGTATATTTATCGTGGTAAAATACAAAACATAAAATTTTCCATATTAACCAGTTTTAAGTATAACATTTAGTGGCATTATTTGCATTCACAACACTGTGCAACCTTCACCACTATCTATCAAATCTTTTTCATCACACCAAAGACTCCATAACCATTAAGCAATAACTTGCTATTCTCTCCTCCCTCCTCCCAGTTGCCTCTAATTTAATCTCTGTCATTATGGCTTTACCTATCTATTCCAGGTACTAAATGTAAGTAGAGTTGAGCAGTATTTATCCTTTTGTGTCTAGCTTGCTTCACTTGGGACAATGTTTTCAAAGGTTATCCATGCTGTAGCATGTAGCAGTACTTCATTCTGACATTTTTATCACATTTTCTTATTATAAAGCATTTTGTTATATAATTTCACTGGTATGTGAAAACAACCATAAGGGGTGAAATGATAATGACCCCATCTCAAGGATTAAACAAAGCTCCACCTCTGAACTTTGCTACACTGTGGTCCAAGAGCTCAAAACATGAGTCTTTGGGTGGGGTGGGGGGCACTTCATATTCAAACCATAGCAAAACTCAATAAATGTTACTGATAATATGTGTAAAAGGCATTTCAGAGAGACAGGAAGAGTGGTGTTTGTGGAGGACATGAATTGGAAAGAACTTGACTTGTTTTAGTGGAGAAAGCTGGGAGAGGCTTGTTCCAGTAGAGACCACGGGGCTGCAGCCAGATCATATGAGACCTGGCTGGTAGGCTAAATTGAAGACTTGGGTTTTGATGAAAGAAAGAGAGAAGTTGAAAGATGAAATAAAGAAAGATCATCAAAATCTGATAAAATTGTATGATGAAATTTGTGCTTTTAAAAAGATCATTATTTCATTGTTTGCCTTTGACTCAGAAATACAAGGTTTGTATCAATCCTGAGCATTTCTCCTTTGTCTTTGTAGATAAGAGATGTGTTGAAAAAGAAACCAGTGGTGTTATGGAGATGGTAGCTGTGACCCTCAAAAAGCAAATGGGCCTCTGTGGATATGAATGTGTGTTTGCTCTTACATGCAGTACAGCATGTGGGGGAACTAATAATACCAAACACTTGAAAGATGAGGCATTGAAAGTGTTTGTAAAGTATTAGACAGCAAATGTCCTCTTTTTCTATAGCATTTTTCTTCTCCTTAACCCCAAATCCCAATGGCATTATTCCCCTTCTCTACTCTTATCACTTAAACATGTAATTATGTGCATCAGTTATGTAGATTACATTTATATGGCCAGAGCACATGAGCTAGTTTTCTATTTCAACAATCACGTTGTTTTGCAAATTCTGTATCTTCAGAGCTCTGAATAGTGGTTGACTTAGACAAAAAAAAAAAAAAAAAAAAAAAAAAAAACCTTTAAAGCAACAGCAATACATAACTCTTATGACCTTGTTTCCACTCTGTTATTTTGGGGGTCCTGTTTATTATTCTCAGAGGTAGAGAGAATTTATCATAACAAGATGGATTACTTTTTTGTATCTTATTCTTTTGAGTTTCCTTTTCTCTTAATTTATTCAAAAAGAAGAGAGGTAAATATCATCTCCATGGCTAAGTAATAGCAAATTACCATCGAGGCCCATTCCTAACATTGCCAGCTTAGCCAAGGAGTTCTGTAACACAATCAGTTATCTGTAAATCAGCCACACAGCTCCAGAGGAGAGGGATCTGAGAAACTTTTCTTTTTAATTCTCTCATATGTTTTGTTTTAGCTTAATGTGTTTGTCTGGATACTTGGACACCATGGTGATAGGCATCATAGAAATAAATAGAAAGAGACATAGAAAAGAACTAAAAATAAAATTAAAACTTGGTAAGACTAGGAATGACACTTGTATCTGAGCACATTTTTTTTTCTTTCAGAACTCAGTGAGGGGGAAATTAAAAAAGGGACTTTGTGTCAGACAAGTTAGTGAATAATTTTTCTAACAGTGTTATTTTGCTGACACCAGACTATTGGAGCTCATTAACATGCTGAGACTATTTAACTCTAAAAAAAATAGTGCTCTAGCTTTTGCTTTGCTGGATATTCCTTACATCTCGGCTCAGCTCAGTATTCAAATAGCAGTAAGACAGTTAATACTGGGTAGCATGACATGGTGAAAGAGAAGAATTAGAGTTAGAGAGCCTAGAGCTTGAATTTTGTCACCATCTTTCATTGGTTATGCTATTAATCCTGCACTAGGCTCAACTTTCTCCATTCTAAAATGTCCATGTTCATGCCTACCTCAAATATTTGTGGCAGGTCAAAATGCCAAATTAGAGCTTCTACCATGATGCCAAGTACATAGAAGCCACTTAATAGATATTCTCTCCATTTCTCATTGTCTTCTTCTTGGGAATCATTTGGCTTCATTTAGTAAAATGGATGCCCAAGAAGAAGGAATGAGACAGCCAAATTACTTTGTGTCTGAAGACTGACAATTGCCTTACAAGCCTCAGAATCACTGCGGGCTGGCACCCTGCCCTTTGCCCCTCCAAGGTCAAAAACAAGGCTACAGTCAGTTTCCATGCTAGAAAGTCTAGGGTGTGAAACTTTTCATTTACTCCTGCTGATATAGCCTGGATGTGTCTGTATGGAACCACATAATTGAGACTGATATAATTTAGATCAGTTAGCTTTGGGGAGCAGCATTCAAGAGCTCCAAAATAAAAGAGCCATTCAATACTCTCCATTAAAACAGAAGCTTACAGAGATGCCTACAGAGAATCTAGCCAAAGGTTCCCATTTAACATTTGAGGTAGGAGTTCCACATGTATTTCACCTTCATGCTAAACAGGATCCTAGACTATGTGTATTATTTGCTTGTGTGGTTATAGAGAGAACCAAGAAAATATTAATTTTATCTCATTATTCTAGCTCTGGGCAGGATCGAATTCTTGCAGGCTTGCAAGTAATAAACTTATTTCTTCTATGTTATTAGCCTATTGATGTTTTTACTGGCCATCCTGGGGAAGGAAGCCTGGGAGGATTTTATACTGAGGGATTAGAAAGCCACAACAGTACAATGGTGTCTCTCTCCCTGGAAGAGAGACACCATTTCTTTCTTTCTTTCTTTCTTTCTTTCTTTCTTTCTTTCTTTCTTTCTTTCTTTCTTTCTTTCTTTCTTTCTTTCTTTCTTTCTTTCTTTCTTTCTTTCTTTTCTCTCCTTCCTTCCCTCCCTCTCTCTTTCATTCCTCCTCCTCCTCCTCCTTCTTCTTCTTTTGTTTTAGAGGCTGAAGCCACATCTCCAGCCCTCTTTTACTTTTAATTTCAGGCTTGAGGCCAGCTTCACTAACTTAGTGAGACCCTCGGCAATTTGGAAGTTTTTTCATTTTATGTCATTTGCTTCCGAATAATATGATTTACCCAGCAACATGAAGAATACATTTTTCTGACAGTATCACAAATAATTTAAGTTTCAAAAACTATAAATTTATTGAGAAAAGATGTTAAAGAGAAATTGGGAGCAGCCAATTTCCTGAACTCTTATAAATGCTAGGCTTATTTTCAAGATGCTAAATCAATTCAGAGTCCAGCATTGTTTGTAAGTAGTTTTCATTGTTCTATCCTTCCTACTTTTTGCATTATCCTTCCTACTTTTTGCATCTCTTGAGCATCTTATATCACTGCATTTCCTAATATTTTTGTTGAGAAAGCAAACAAATTTTAATGTTCTCTTTTAGCTTTGCACACAAACTCAGATCCTCAAATATCATGTCTTCTTATTACTAATCAAAATAAAGCTCTGAGAATAATTGGTGGGAACAGCATGCGAGCTAGTGGAATGTTGGAAAAGTTTGTTCTGAAAGCTTGGGCTGGTGCCGTTAGCCCCAGGGTAGAAGTTGCCTATTCCAGAGTGAGAAGGCATGCAGCCATACAGATTCCTGGTACTGATGTCCAAAACCAAGCTGAATGCATAATGACAACAGTTTGCATCTTTGGATGTGCTAAAGCTGCTTTCTAAACATTGGGCAAATTCTCTGTGTTGAGAAAGAAAAATCCAACTTGGGAGAACTCCATCAATCAATTGGTCAACCTATATGTGTTGAGTGTCTACAATGTGATTTGTGTGCTGCTCTCAGGGGCGTGGAGGCTGTCAACAAAGAATAGTATGGTCCTAACCCAAACAACTTGCCATCTCGTTGAAAAAACAGAGAAAACATCCATGAGAAATTAGAGAATAATTAAACGCTGATGTATGGCTGCTGACTTTAAGTGTAATAGAGATTCTTAGAAGAATAGGATCAATGTATGCAGAAAGAGTTGAGAAAGTCTTTTTAGAAGAGACTTGAGCTGAGGTCTGAAGAGGGGTATGGAAGAGGAAGTAAGTACAAGCCAAGTAAGCAGTGTGCACTGCCACTGGGCATAATGCACATGGCAGAGAGGGATGAGTCAATGCTTGGTAGAAACAGTTGGAATATAGATGAAAAAGTAGAATGGGGTAGGAGTATTCGAAGTTGATGTGGCAAGAGAGAGAAAGTTACTGAAAGATATCTAAACAAAGGAGAGGCCTGCACTTGACCACAAATCTGGCAACTGTGCATAGAATGAAGTTAACTTGATGTTGGCCTTTGAAAGACTTCTAAAAGAAGTAAGGAGACTACTCCTTCTCTGAAAGTAAGTGAACTGCTCTGAAGGGGAAAACATTTCTGTATTTCAACTTGGTCATCAAAGCCCCAGTTCCTCTGGTGTCCAAAGAACATCACAAGTATTGGTATCAAAGGCTTCGAATAGTATGGGTTTACTTTTGATCCCTCGTCTGCACTTCATGTATGTTTGACCCTGGCCAAGTAACATGACTTCTCTCACTAGTTGTGGTAGGAGGAATTACAAGATGACCCTTAATGATCTGTATCCTGTATAATTCTTTCCATTTGAGTGTGTTTGAAACCTGTGAACAGAAGGAGATATTACTTCCAAAATCATTTATTTGGCAATGGGGATTTTGCAGATGTAATTAAGGTTATTGGTTAGTTGATCTTAGATTAATTAAAAAAAATAGAGACTGAATGTGTGAAAAGTACTTTTGCTGGCAGTGAAGGTCTGGCCACCTTGAGTTCCACAGCTTCAAGGACATGAGCTGGTTAGGGGCCCTGAGTATTAGATGGACCAAGTCCAGGCTGACGCCATGATTGCTGCCTTGAAATGCTGAGGGGAGAACTCAGTTACACTCTGCTTGGAATTCCAATCTACAGAATAGATGTCTTAAGCTACAAAGTTTGTTGTAATTTGTTACATATCAATAGTATACCAATGCACTATATGAATGAAAATGCTTCAGTCATATTGAGAAAAATAAATAAAATACTATGAATACTGAATGAAAAAAATGCTTAACATAGTGCCTGGCACGAAGTAAGTATACAATTAATATTTGCTATGGTAAATTTTCTTTTTAAATTAATTTATGTGTAGCAATATGATTAATAAAAGTATGTTTTAGAATTAATAGAGCTTCCTTAAAGGAGTGAATTATGGTTAGTACTTAGATGATGATTATGGTGTTCTGGACCCCTAAGAGCTGTACAGATTGATCAACCACTTTGCCTATTTATGTTAGCAAAGTTTAATCTACTTGACAAACTCTAGCTGACTGTTGTAGTTAGGGTACTAGAGTTTGATCCTGACTACATTAAAATCCCATATCTGCATCACTACTGAATTTGGCATCATCAAGAATCAATTGCTAGAACTAGATATTCATACAAGTTGTTAATAATAGCATCAGCAATCTTACGTGTCAAGTGATATCTTCAGAAATAATGTCTATGTACTACAGAGTGAAACTGAAAATACTTGGCTATTAATATAACACAGGCATTGTAGATAGTCAGTACGTGCATACTGAAAAACTAAATATTGACTCTGCATGCTCCATGAACAGTTCATTCAGCATTCAATGACAATGAGTCTCCCTTCTGGGTCAGCTACATGATGGATGGTAGGTGCTCAAGATGGACTCCTGTCACCAAGGACCTCACAGTCTTTAAGAAAATAAAGTCACTAATGACAATACAGTGAGGCAAAGTACTGCAATAGCAGCACATGCTGGAAGCCACAGGTTCAGATAACAAAGGTATGGAAAAGAGGCCTTTTCGCCCATTCTCAGCAGGAATCAGAAAATGAAGTGCTTCCTGAGACTGAAATTCAGCTTTGGAACTATGTAAGTGAGAATTGCTCAGACTTGGTTGGAGGGGAGGATATCTCAGGCAGAGAGGACAGTTGCTGTGTTGCCATGAGTGAGAATGGTGCATCTGGAAACTTTTTATAGAATGGTTGGAATGGAAATGATATCCAGGGCAGATCATAAAGGGATACACTAAGGAGTCTGTCTGTATCTTATGACATAAAGGTATTTTAAATATAGTTCAGACAAATTAAGATTTTTTTTATCTTCCAAAACAATCTAGAAGTAGTGTGGACAGTGCATCAGTTTAGAGGAAGGCAAAATTAAAAGTAGGAATACCAGTGGGGGTGACACTGCAGTAATTTAGAACAGGAGCAATGATGGCTTGAATAGCAAGGTTCTGGTAGTAAAAAGGGATTATTCAAAGAGTTACTTAGAAAATGAAACAAATGGAGTTAGTAATTGATAAGATGTGGGGTTAGGGACATGGGGAAAATGAGGAAGACTTTTGTATTTTGGGGTTCATTGGCTATCTAGATAAGTGTGTTCACTGAGGCAGATAATTCAGAAAAAGAAAGAGAATGAGAATAGGCATCTACTTTCAAGGGCCCATGTGAGAACCAGGTGAAGATGTCCATGAGATAGTAATACTGGGTTGGAATACAAGCAGGGTCAGGGTTATGCATT
Source organism: Graphiurus murinus (assembly GCA_004027655.1). Classification (NCBI taxonomy): domain Eukaryota; kingdom Metazoa; phylum Chordata; class Mammalia; order Rodentia; family Gliridae; genus Graphiurus; species Graphiurus murinus. The sequence continues at coordinate 53,147 of PVLC010006651.1, read as the reverse complement.
CAGGAAGATAGCAATTAAATGTCTATCCATGATTATTCCTCATTTCCTCCCTTTATAATAATAGATTTGATTTCAGGTGGCCATTCCTTTCTCGTTCAATCCATGTATTTCAAAGAAAGTTTATAATACTCTAAGCTCTAGGGAGGATCTGATAAGTCTAAATCAATCTGATACATTCTCCAAAGACTGCCCTATCACCCACTTCTCTCTCTCTCTCTCTCTCTCTCACACACACACACACACACACACACTTACTCTTTCTTTGCTCCTCCCTCTTTTCCTTCCTTCACTCTCTCTTTCTCATATATATTCTTTTATTCTTTCATTTCTTCTTCCTTTCTACCATTCTATTTATAATCTATGATGTCTTAATTGGTACAGGGTTTTGTTTAGCCCTGTGAAAGTTTTGATACTTTATCCTACCTTCAAATTAATGTCAGCTTGCCACAATTTCATGGATCACAGATCCTAATAGAAAACATGAAACTCCTGGTTAAAAATGAAGGGCAATTTATTACTCACACCAATAGCAATAGCCAGGGCATCATCATAGAGTGATTTAAAGGGTGCCAGATGGCACCTATACACTCAGTGAGGTTGCATTACAGGAATGGAAACCTGAGCTCAGGGAACCTGAATATTTTATAATGGGCAATAAGCATGGATGCCTTTGTCCAGAAGGGAGGACATTGTATCTTCCAGCCTACAAGCAAATGTACCATTTTATCAAGAAGGAGTAATGATGTCTATTTACCGAGGCTAATTTCCAGTAAAATATTAGTTCCAGACAAAAGAAAGTACTTCATTTCACAATACATGAATGAATATGAGATGCTCATGGAGAATATTTGGCCAATAGGAACCTTCAGCATTTAGTAGATATTACTCAGATTATAGCATGTAAGACTATGGAAAGTTGAGAAAAAAAACACCCTGGTACCTGCAACATTTTAATGGTAGATAGGGGAGAAGCCTGTTGGAAAAACTGAGGAAGGACAACCAGAGAGGAAGGAGACAAAGCAGAAATCAGAGGAGTGTTTCACGAGGAAGGAATGAACGTCAATGTGTAACAACTACAGAGTCCAACTAAGGTGTTTAAATTAGTTTTGGCAACTAGAAAATGAATTCAGCCTGTGAGGGTGGATTCTAGATTGTTTGGGGTTAAGAAATGAGGAAATAGAGACAGTGGGAGGAGCTTCCTCCTTCTGAGCAGGTTGTCCCACTGAGAGGCAGGTATTAAAGTGGGCACATTAAAGAAAAGGTCACAAAGTAGAGGTTAGTTTCTTTTTCCAGGATTTCCCTGCTCCTTTATAAAACAAACAAACAAACAACAACAAAAAAAAAAACCCATCATTGTTTTATGTGCCCATGGCTGTAAGCATCTTGTATATAGATGCATGGCACAGCCCTCAGTCAAGATAAGCATATGGTTCACACTCCACATTCAGTTATGGAATGACGGTATGGGGCTGAACGCAGAAGCCAGGCTTTATCATTTGGATGTAGTACAGATTGCGGAAAAAACGTGGGCTGTGGAGACAAGCTGACTCATATTCAAATACAGATTCCACAAGTGATTAGCTGTAAGCTCCTTAGTCTGAACCTATATTTCTTCATCTGTAAAATAAAGTTAGTAATACATGAATTTGGGGTTATTAAGATCATGTGAAGCACATAAGAGAGGGTCTACCACATGAACGAAATTATTTTCAAGAAAGGGTTCCCCTTAAACTGCTGTGAGGGCAAGGACTACGACCTCAATAGAATTCATTATATTAGCTGTTGTGGGGGCAGCAGTGACAAGTGGGGACTTGAGATTTAACTCATATGCTACCATCTCCTGTGAGCAGTAGGGGAGGGGCAAAATCTCCTCACCACTAGTCTTTTAGACATCATATCATCCCGGGCATGCTGGGGAGCTAGACTCTGCAAGGCTTAGCTCTCAGCAATTTTAGCCTTAGCATTCACAATAAAACAATCATTTGGGGGTCTTAAACTCATTGGATAAACTTGATCTTCTCTATTCATCTTAGATAAATCATCCTTCCACCAGAAAAGACAATTGCGGCTATATCGCCCAAAAAATCAGAGTCATCCTTGGTATTCTGGATTTATGCATTCCTGAAATACTTACTTTTCTCTTGGGGTGGCCAGCGTGAGGATTGAGAGCCAAATTGATGATTTAGAGGCCCATGTAGGCATTGAATTCATTTTTTTTAACTATTTAACATATAAAAGTGATTATATTAAATTGAAATTAAATGCATCGTTATGAGGGCATTGACGACATCTCATTTAAAGAATTGCTATGAATCCTTTAGAGAACACTGATTTGCATCCAGCAGCTTGTGTCATGAATGCAACCTTTAGTCTGGTACTTGCTTAGCAACTAATTAAACTAAAAAGACAAATAGGAGGCTTTTACATTTTTAATTTACAAGCTTCCAAATATAATTGTTGTTATTGCACTACCAAAGTATTGTGCAGCAGTCTGTGTTTGAAACCTCTTAATCTCATTGTCATAATTAATTTTGTAAATACAAAGGTCTGTTCTGAGGGTAGGAGATATGTTATCTGTTTGTTTTTCTTAACAGAAGTAGGGTACTAGTTGTCTTTGTGATTAAATCATATTTTGGTGAGCTTTTCCCCTCTCAGATGAATTATTAATTTACTTAGGTCAGTAATTTTGTCCAAATATGATTTAGACTTTTAAAAAGTTCAATGTTTTAATAGTCTTGCCAGCTATAATTCAGAACCCCTTTTTAATTTCTGCCTTATAATTTTTGAGGCTGATAGAATTAGAATCAAGTAATCTTTAGTTGTACCGAGTTATTTGTGGGTATTCTCCTAACTCATCAATCTGAATGTGACATTTCCTTCTGGCGACTATTTCATTAGAGAGGAAGTATGCTTTAGATATTAGCAGTCATGGTGTCTTCAAAGCACGGCTGCTTCCTCAGAATACACGTGGCCTTGAGCTAGCACCTTAGACTGAGCTGTGCGAGGGAGAAAACAATTCGATTCCTACCTAAGGGAAGTGCTCTGGCTAATACCCAGACAAGCAAGGAATGTGGGAGCTGAAAGGAAGTGGGATGGACGCCTAATCTGACACCTTCAATTTACAGTTGAGTAAACTGGTATCCAAAGACAGTGAGGGCAGAAGTGAGATTTACTGATGTCTTTGGGCTCTGAGTCCAGTGCAAACATCATCTTACAGAAGACATGTAGGGAAGGTCAAAGGTAATATTGAAATTGTAGCATTGCATCTGTTGTCAACAAATGGGAGTGTAACTAAATCATCGAGAATTTTTGCCTTCTTCACTCCAACATTGGGTGTTTCGGAACACTAAGTTTTTAATTTGCTTTTCATTTTTGGATGTTTACTGTCACTAAGAAATCAGTCTACGGTGTATAAAGGGACAAATAATGAAGTGTTTAATAAACCAATAGCCAGTGCAATTAAATCAGGATGACGTCTTTATTGGGTTTTTTAAAAATCCCATTAACATGATTGAAGTTTTAAATAATCTTCTTAAAACTTAGTTCATTTCCTAATTACGAACACTGTTTTTAACAAAAATGAAATGCCCTCCAGGCTCTCCAGAACATATACTGCAAAGATCTCTTAAGGATGACCAAGCTTTGGTGAGGTAACACGGCCCAAATTCCAGGACAACTCTTTTCCAATGACGGAGGCTCATATAATCTTCCTGAAAAATTCCAAACCCAAAGCCTCAATGTGATGACTACGTTAGAGTACCCACGATGTCTGCTCTATGTGGAGATGACTTATTTTAACACAAGAAATAGGTAACAGCAAGTTACAGATTAGATGATATTTAAATGACAACGGCAATGTAACTATGCATTATTCAGCACCAAAATCAGCTGATATTCTGATCAGACAGAAGGCCATTGCCCCTTGGTGACCGTCCTCTTGAACCTAGGCAGGATCAGTTCTTTATAATGAAGTCAACTCTTTGCAGAAGCAATTTGCATCCTGGATAGGGAAAAGGAACACATCCTCTGTTTTCTGCATAAGCACATTGTGCTGGTTTGATCCCTTAGAGTGGCATGTGGTGACTAACCATGCTGTTTCCTCATATGCATATTCAGAGTTGGCTTTTTCTGGGAATTGCTCTCACCATAGAGACCATAAAGATTTCTCCCACTTGGCTTTAAAACGCAACACTTTCACTGCACTGGTGGAAATAGATCAGAGGTTTGCTTCCTCCTGCCTGACCTCTCATATTCTGCTGTGTCCTTGCTTGGCTGGGAGTAGGCACTCTAATCAGAATGAAGAGCCCATCCTGGGGTTGGACACGATGACACCATGGGGCAGAGGTGGGAACCCAGGAGATACAACCTTTGTGGCTTGCTGCTCACACAGTTTTTAACCAGGTTCCAAACACACCCCAGGTGTACACAAGTTCCTCTCAACTCTGAGTGATCAAATGCTAAATGTTCACTAGTGGCTTCGTGTGCCCTACTTTGTAACAGTGCTAGCCAGAATGATGGAGGTAATTATTGGCACAGTCTTCATGACTTGCAGTTAGATTAATTTCAAGACATGAAGTTCTTTTTCTGATAGAGTGCTTAGGTAGATGAGCTTTAAGAGAACAAATCATAGGCCACTGAACTTTTGCTCTGGAGAATAATATTCTTAGTGAATTTGAGTATTATAGCATATGAAAATAGCACCCTAATAAAAGCAATAGTTGAGCTGAGTGTGATGGTACATGCCTGTAATCCTAGTACTTGGAAGACTGAGACAGGAGGTTGCAGGTTCAAGGCCAGCCTCAGCAACTTAGTGATGCCCTTTGCAACTTAGTGACACCCTGATTCAAAAATAAAATATAAAATAGGGCTGGAAGTGTAGCTCAGAGGCAGAATGTCCCTAGGTTCAATGCCCAGTACCCCTCCCCCTAATAAAGCAATAGTTGTAGAAGTCCCCAAAAGAATTGCTCTTGTATGACCAGTCTCATGTCTTTGGAATTACTCTTTCTCTCTCTTTCCTCCTCCTCCAGCAATTATGTGAATTGCATGTCCCCCAGAGGTAATATGAGGGGTGAATCACTTCTCCCTCTCCTCCTGCATGGAGATGATGAAACATTTGGTAACTGCTAACACTATAAAGCCCAGAAACTTTTTGGAGATTTCCAGTCTGACAGTATATTGTAGTATCACTTCTCCTTTATTTGAATATTGATTGAAAAGAAAATCAATAGATCAGCAAGCGTTTCTAATTGGAAAAAGAATTAGCATCGTTTTTCATCTTAATAACCATGGGGAATAGGCTTAGTCACTCATTTGTCAATAACTATTCACTTATTGAGCCACTGGGCAAGAAGGGTTTGGGTTACACATAGTCAGCACCCATATGGCATTTACAGTCTAGTAGGGGAGAGTGATGTGGGAACAATCACACTTAAAATAACATTACTGTAGGTTATTTTACTTAAATCACACTTAAAATAACATTACCATGAGTGGAAATTTAAGAGAAAAATTGCATATCATGTAGCAAGGAGAATCATATGTAACTTGGGGGGAGGACAGCAAGGAAGAGAGAGAATGGAAGACACGAGATTAAAAACTGGGTACAGGGTTAACATAGACTCCCCTCTTTGATTCAGAACCAGACTTCCCAAATGTGAAGAACAAGTACAAGAATATGACATCTGAATGTGACATTTTGATGAAGTTTCTTCCTTTTATGATAGAGTATTTTTAATTGGTGCAAATTAGTGAAGAAAAAAAATAGAATACCAATTTACAACATACTCTAAAATGATGAATTTGTTGTAATGCAAATACATCTCCAAGCTTAATCTAAGCTTTTCTTAGAAACTCAGGATGATGCCATAGTCAACTTCAGAGAAGCATTCTCATTTGGTGTGTGATAGAAGTAAAATTCTGAAGGAGTTGTGATGTACATTGAGGGAAGATTCCTTAGTCTGTTTTTGCTGCTGTAACAGAATACCTGAACTTAGGAAATTTATAATAAATAAATTTATTGGCTCATGGTTTGAAGGCTTGGAAATCCAAGACTGAAGTGCTGGTGTCTAGCAAGGGCCTTGTTGCTGTGCTACTTCAAGGAAGAAGCCCTAAGTATAAGAAAGAACAAGAGGAGGACAAACTCACTTTTTTTCCCAAGGGCACCAATCCCACCCATGAGGGTAGAGCAGCCATTGTCTACTCACCTCTTAAGGGTCATACTTCCTGGTACTGTTCCAATGGCAAGAAAATTTTATCATGAGTTATGGAGAAGACTAACGTGTAAGCCATAGTGGAGGGGAACTGATAGTTAGTGATAAAGCCAGCATAGAAATGTTCCTGAAGGGCATTTTCTCTGTATGTAGTCCAACTCCAAAGTTCATGCTGCATGTTACAGTGTACATATCCACCCATGGTGCATTGATAAGTAAAGTCTGAGAATTTTTAAATTGTTTTACAGTGGAGAATTTACATCCTATAAAGTTTCATAATTTGTTCCCTTAATATTGGCAACCAAGGTGTGTGTGTGTGTGTGTGTGTGTGTGTGTGTGTGTGTGTGTATGTTGAAGTAATTTTGTTGAAGTATTATGTCTGATAAAAAAGAGTTTGAATGGCAGGTGTTTATGAATCTGGCAAAGTATATTTAAACCCTAGTCTCCGTGGTACTAATTCTGTTTACCTGGACAAGTTTAGCAATCTCTTTGATACTTTATCTGTAAAAATATCTACTGATGTGGTTATTTATTATAATATGATAGAGGCATAAAAACTTAGCTTACTTGTTCTCAATGATTTACGGATCAAAGGAGAAGGTATTTCCTCATGATACTAATGTGATAATAATCATTATGAATTTAGCATTCATTAATTTATCTAAACTACTTCACCAAGTCATTGACTGAACTACCCCAGGAATAATGAGTTCCACAAAATCATTACCAAATGTGTCTTGCCTCTGCCCAGCAATATGTTAAGATTTGTTGCAATGAAATTTGTTGTAACAAATTCGTTGATGTTCAGAGATGTGCATGGAATTGGGGAAGATTGTTGAGGAAGCTGTGTGCTCCTTCATCAAGATCTTTGCTCCACTCTCAAAAGTTCTCAGGGCATTAGGAAGAAACCCTGATGTACCTGGTTGTGTGCCTCTTTCCCCAAGAGAGAACAGAAGTCTACAGAAAGACTATTCAAAGATTTTGAAAGGACTTCTTTCAAAGGGCTAAGTCATAATGGTCAGCTGATTTCATCCTATTATCCTACCAGATTTTCAGTTCACCTCAAGTGAGCCCTAGCTCTGTGAATCTGCCTCATTGTGTTTACATGGATCGATTATATCTTTCACTCAAATCCAGGAAGTCACATCACTATCAGTGATTCTTGTCCAAGGGAGTGGATTCCATCCTCATCTTATATTCTAGTCTATCAGAATTCCTTTGTCACCTGATTTCCCCATATCAATGATGCTTAGAAGGTTTGGCCTTTTTAGCCAGGGAGTTGGAATGAGGTAAAGGAACGTGTACTGGATTTAGAGCCAGAAGACCGTTTTTTCCAGAATTTGACTGTGGGCAAATTATTTTTACCTCTCCATGTCCTATTTCTTTCTGTTTTAAGATGGAAATAGCATGTGCCTCCTAAGACTGTTATGAGGGTTGAATGAGTTAAAGTTTGTGCAAGTGTTTAGAACACAGTAGACACCCTTAGGCATTTAACTGAATCTCAGTTGTCAGTGACCTCCCACCATACAGTCAGACTTTCCCAGATGAACTATTCTGCTCTGTATTTTATCATCATTTGAGAATTTGTGTTAATTTCCCTTAAAATCATCATCGCAAAATAACCCTTATTAAAGAGTATTAAGCCATAAGTTAAAAAAAATTAAAGGCAACCCAGAAGTGGTTTTGCTTAAATTCTTTCTCATTTCCTTATAACTCAATTGTTTTTATCCCCATTCATGATGTCGTTTTAAATAGCATATTTTCAAGGCCATAAGTGTTTCACATAGAAACTATCCAATTAATTTTATCATAACCTCTCATAACAAATAAAGATCTGGTAGAATTCCCTTTAGTTTGTAATAGGAAACACTAAGCTGTCAAGATTTGCAGCGGTAGATTGTGTCTATGTGATGAATTCTTATTTAAAAGTGGAACTACTCAGCAAGAATTTGTACATTCATGAAAGAGCTTTAGTCTTCAAAATAACTGCTTCATAAAATTCTGTCTTTATTCTAGGTTATATTTCTTTTAGATATCCTCTTTTTTCCCTTAAAAATTTTAAAAGCAGAACAAGGGAAATATTAATACTTTCTAGTCACATGTCAGTTTTATTTAAAAAATGAATTAAGAAAGCAGTGTAACTCTGACAAACCATTTACTATCATCAACGATACTTGTTATGAATGATTTTGAGTATTCCAAAAGATCAAATTTGGTTTCAAAAAACAAATGTTTGCCAATATTAACAGAATCCAGGAGAAGATGTAAGGGATAATACTAAAACAGACATTCCAAAACTATTTTGGGCAATGTCATCATTAGCGGAATGAATGCCTAGTTTCCAAGTTGGAATAAAGTGGACAGCACTCATGGGATTGTATGAATCATGATATTCCTGTTATTTAAGAAAATCAATCACTCTAGAGTCATAGCTCACATAATAATTGCTTTCCAATTTGAATTTAAAAATTTAATCAATCATGTAACTGATCATATTAAAGAAACAGAATCCATGGAATCCTAAAGAATCCATCAATTCCTCTGAAGAGAGTGGTCAGAGGTAGAGATGGAATCTGGTATTGGGAAGGGTCTCCAGCACCTTCCCCATCCGTTTCTCACTGAAGCAGCCCTACTTTTATCTGTTCTGCTTTTAAGGGTTCAGTAAGACATTTTAATTATGATATCATTTCATGGCTTAAAATGCTTGAAAATGAATTGTTTTACTATTATCTCTTTAGATATTTCTAAATATCATTGAATGCCTACATGGTAGTCTTTTCAGAGACCACTTTAAATGTGTTGTTTATCCTTGTAAGACAAATGAAAATCATTTCACACTCTAAAATAAATACATTTTTAAATGTTTTGAATCTCCTAACTTTTTATCAATATTTCATATACCTGATTTCTAGTGCAATTATTAAAATTAAGCACTGTTGGCAGATTGGTAATAAAGTAACAACTGACCCCTAAGTACCAAAAGTAATAATGACTTTATACTGGGCATAGAGTAGAAGATCTTTTTAGATTTTAGAAGAGATTCATTCTCTGTTGTGGATATGATATTGGCATCTCTCTTGACTTTTCGTGTAGTTTTTATATTTTCCTTCTTTCTTACATTCTTCCTTCCTTTCATTTTTACTGTCTCTTTCTCCTTCCCTTCTTTCTCCTTCTTCTTTTCCTTCTTTTTCTCCTTCCCCTTCCTCTCTCTCTCTCTCTCTCTCTCTCTCTCTCTCTCTCTCTCTCTCTCTCTCTCTCTCTCTCTCTGTTTCTCTATCATTTTAAAGCTAGGGCCACCAAATGCTGACCACATCCACCCCTTGTTTTTGCTCAGTTGCTTATAAGAAAACCTAACATAAGAAGTTTGTTGCTGGACATAATAGCAGGAGTATATTGGTGTCTACAGAAAGAGCAAACCAGCATCTGTTTGCTCAGTGTTGGCCTTATTGTTCCAGGCACAGAAAGGTTCTTGGTTATCATCAGAATCTATTTACACAAGCAGCTATAGATTAGTCTCTTTCCCCCCTGCTCCTCAAACCTCAATCCCTTCCTGGGTGAGCATTAATTCTAAGGAGAAAGGTGTGGAGTACAATAAGGCATATGCATTCTGATCCAGATGGCTGCTATTTAGTCAGTGTTGTAGCTTAGTAGAACGATTTGGAGGGTGAAAGGTCTGCGTTAAAATCGTAACCATCTACCTTATAGAGTTAGTATGATGATTAAATACTGTAAAGTAGAAAAAATAAATGGCTGCTGATATTATTATTTTGTTAGTGAAGCACAGTGTGTAAAAGACTCAGAAGGATAAAATCATAGTATTAATATATGTGAAATATCTAAATACGTGGTGGGAGTATTTGGATGTAAACCAGGCGTTTTAATCTTACACTGACAAAAGCCTATGATCTTCAGTAGTTATTTCAGTTGGTAGAAACATTTAATTTTTCTTTTCTCAGTTCTATGTTTTCTTTCTTCTTTTACGTTTCTGTTTTCCTATTTCTGTGATTTGTACAGAACGTACTTTTAGAGGAGGGAGGAGGGCATAATGGAGGTTATGAAGGGTCAATGCCAAAATCATTTCTAACTGTAATAATTTCACAATATTTCGTAGTCTTCTTTTCGCCTAAACCAACAGATTACTTAACAAAGTTGTTTATGAAAATTCAGTTAATAGTCTCTCTCTTGCTAATTTGACGGTTTCAAAAGTTTTCTTATTCTAACATTACGAACCACTGTACATTCATCTACAAACAGGTCTGAATGGGCAGTGTCATATTATGGGGTTTATTTAATGCAAATAGAAATCCATGTGTAAATAAATCGTATCCAAACCCCAACCCAACATCAATCCAGTTTTGTAAAATATTATCATTATATGGCCAATTTCTAATATCTTGTGGTTTATCTGACTTTCTGAAGGTACAGCCCAGAGCTAAAAGAGAAAAACATCTCATCACCCTAAGTTGATTGTTTCTTTCCCCTACTCTGTGATGCTTCAATTTTAAGGCTCATTTTATAAGTTCTATTTGGACACCATGTTAACCCTCAGGCCACAGAATATTGGCAAACAGTTGATTTCGTTTTTCCCATTGGCATCGCTGCCGTTCACAGCAACACTCCCTCCCTTCCTTTTGTTTAAATTGGCTGCAGTATTTCTTGCTTAAGGGATTTACCAGAATGTGGCCATACCTGGGATGGAAGTAAAATCAGGATAAAGAACTGGGAATGGCAAGGCTATAAAATGACCACTGGGCGGGTAACATCATTCTTTCAAGTCTTCAGAAAAAACACATGCATGCCATGAGCCAGGACTTTCAGAGGTAGGAAAACGAAGAGAACATATGGTAAAGTTAAAAATTAATATTAATAAATGGAAAAGCTATTTCCCCAACAGACATTTCATTTCAAGATTGTCCCCTACTGGAATGATTTATTTGACTCTCTAATCTATTTGAAATGGGCAACAGGCTGAAAATTGTAAAGCACACTTAAATCAGAAGCAAGAAAGCAATGGCTATCTTTAAGTGTATACGTTCAAACTCTTGTGCATAGGTCAGTTACCACTCTCCCAACGAGAACTTCATTTCCCTCTGTTCTGAGTCTCTGATTAAATATCATGTATAAAAATGCTTAGAAGTGTAAGGCATCATTGCTATTTTTTATGACTTTATTTCAACATTTATTAAATTGAAATGACCTTGAGAAAGCAAGTGAAAAGTCCTGAGCTGTGGAAAAACTGGAGTAATTTTGCAGGTATCTAAAAGAGTTTTCTGAGAGACTATGTCAAATGCAGGATTTTAAACTTTAAGAATGAATACTAAAACTAGACCAAAAGAGTGATGGAATCAGTGATTTAGTAGTTGTTGAGGTATTTAATTTCAGCTTTCACCGAATCCATCAAATATTACCCTCCCTTCCCTACTTTCCATTCATCTCCTTTTACATCATTATAAACAAAGATTTCAAACAAACAAAGTGGACAATTGTCCTTTCATAACACTTCTTTTTTTTCTTGTTGTCCTAGGGTTTACGATTTGATAGTCTGTTTGACTAACAACTGAAATTGATTGATTAATTGATATAGCAATAAAAAGTACAAAAGCACACAGGCTGTGGTCATTGCTCTTTAAAGATAGTTGTGTAAGTGTAACACTGGTAATAAATATTGGCCATGATCTTACTCTCTTGCTAATTAATTTATTCAACAAATCTATTTACTTGCACCTAACATACTAGGCCAGCAACACTCAAAATATAGTTCAGGGCCCCTGGGAGTCCCCAAGATCCTTTTAGCAAATGGGTGAGGTAAAAACTCTTTTCATAATAACACCAAGAATGATGTTGCTTTTTCACTCTCATTCTCCCACAAGTATGTAATGGAGTTTTCCAGAGTCTACATGAGACTGAATGGAATCATCTTTCTGAGGGTTAGTGGTATGTGTACTTGTGGATTCCTCTGTTTAAATTTTTTTTTCAGCTTTAATTTGGAATACAGTAAACAAGCATTGACAGATATAACCCACATAAACAAAATGTCCTTGGGGTCCTTAATGATTTTAAACATGTAAAGGGATTCTGAAATCAAACACTTTGAGAACATCTGTGCTAGGAGGCAACATAGTACCTAAAATTAGTACCACATGAGTTGGATGTAGGTGTTACCTAGGCTGCTTTCTATTTTCCAGTGTAGTAGTTGAGGCAGGAAGAAATACTCCTAAGTATCACTTCTAGCCATTCATTCAGTTCATTCTTCAACATTTGCATTTGACTGTTGTGTTCATAGAGCTAAATTCTATCTGCACTCAGTGCTTTAGGACTAGTGGATCTGTATAAACTCAAGTGCTTGAGAAGGATTTTTATTTCTCAGGAACTATATGTAGAAAGGAAATATCCAGGTTTGCCTTTATGAGAATATGCTACTTGTTAGTGGTGACAATGTCTAGTGGAGGTTACGCATAATGCTCTTTAGAATGTACTCTCATGAAAAACCAACAGAGGAATCAAGGAAACATATACATTATACAATTTAGTAATCTGTGTTTAAGCCACATGGGAGCAAGATTTAAAACCGGCTGATGTCAGAAGAAAGAAGATAAAAATATAGTCTTAAACAAGGGAGTTGCATTTTGTACATTTGAAAAGCATTTCTATACATCTTATAAATGCAACCTAAATCTTTCTTTTAGGGCTCAGCTATAACTTGTGTTCAATGAGTGTTTATCGATCAGGGATTACTTGTATAATGTAAGGCATTTTGAATACACAGGAAAATAAAGCCATGGTCCCTGTCCTCAGAAAGCTTACAATGTACGATCCAAAATGTTTGGTAACCTAGAAGCAGAGATGAGAGAATATTTAACTCTGCCGAACATCACTTAGAAAAGTTTTATGAAGAAAGTATAAGTTGATGTGGATGATTAGAAAGGTATTCCAGGCATAGGGAAATGAGGACAGATATGTTAAAAATCCTTATTAAAATCCTTGGTGTATACAAAGAAAAACATAAAGCTATATGGTCAGGTTATGTGGATAACGATAAAAATTAGGTTAGAAATTTGAGATGGGGATAGAGAGATTTGTAGGCCATTTGTAAAACATTTCAAGTAGTTTGAATTTTATTTAATCTTTCACATGAATTGTATACCCAAATGTCCTTATGGGCCAGACAGATGATGTGAAAGTAAAATATTCTGTAAGCTCCTCCTTTTGCATGTTTTCTAATTTTGAAATATGTAGCTTTCTTAGTCTATATTATAATGCTTTGCTGGAGCTGACATGAAAAGTCATTTGGTAGCCTTTCTTCTCAATCTCAAGTTCAGTTGTTTCCAGTTGGTAACTTGAAATCTGGGATGGTAGAAGTGTCTATATCATGGACACCAGCAACACAGTACATCAGAGTTTTTTTTCCTTTCTTTCTTTTTTGTTTGCTGTTGTTGTTTTGAAAGTTGGTTTATCAGCATACCTCTGCTTTCCCATTTGATGAACAGGCAGAGGAATACTTCCCTACCATTCTGAAATTGAACAAGCAGTAAGTAGAAAGTGACAACCCCAAACTTGGGGAAAAAAATGTGGACCGTGGCAAAGAACAATGTGAATGTCCAACCTAAAAGGGGGTAGCTGCTCTTCTGCTCCTATCTAGGTAACAAAGGGGGCCCAATATTTCCAGACCTTCTCCATTCAATACGAAAAAAGCATAAAACAATATATATTGAAGTAAAATCTCCTGAGTCTTCAGGATTAGAAACTAACTCAATAACAATGGTCATAAATATCAGTAAACTAAACTACAATCTGCTTTTGCTGTGGGCAAGAGAAGTCATCGAAGGTTTGGAAGAAGTGATAACATGATGGGTTTTCACTTTAAGAAAGCAAGTTGGCCAGGCATGGTGGCACACACTTGTAATGCTAGCTTTTGGGAGGCTGAGACTGGAGAATCTGGGTTCGCGGGCAGCCTCAGCTAATTAGTGAGGCCCTCCGCAACTTAGTGACACCCTGTTTCAAAATAAAGAATAAAAATAGGCCGGGCGTGGTGGCACATGCTTGTAATCCCAGCATTCGGGAGGCTGAAACCAGAGGATCTGGGTTCGTGGCCAGCCTCAGCTACCTAGTGAGGCACTCCGCAACTTAGTGAGACCCAGTTTCAAAATAAAGAATAAAAAATAGGACTGGGGGTATAGCTCGGAGGTAGAATGCCCCTGAGTTCAATCCCTACTACCGCAAAAAAAAAAAAAAAAAAAGAATAAAAATAGGCTGGGGGTATGCCCCTGAGTTCAATCCCCAGTACCGCTCAAAAAAAAAAAAAAAGCAAAAAGCAAGTCCGAAGGATGTGTGAAAAACACAAAAGAACAGAAATTAACAGCAGCACCTCAGTCACAGAGAGGGTGGAGTCTGGGTTTTCAACATGAGTGAGGAGCACCATGTGGGCAAGGGTATTCAACCCTATCACAAACCAACTACAATGTTTTTCAGCTATGGTCTACACATTTCATCCCGCCAAGCTTCTTCCATGAGCATACTGGAGTTTAGTCAAGCGAGTGAGCAAGCTTTCTTATCTGCATGAAAAACTCAATGCAAAAACCCAAATGGAGGAGAGTGAATAGATTTCTCTTTATAAAAGATAGCACCCATATTGGTCCCATTGCTCAGGTACCTTCAGAAACAGCAGAGCCGACACTGGCATGACAGATGATACTTAGATCAGGTTCATCACCATATTTGTTTTCCAGACTTAAACCCGGATATTGGCAGATGACTTTATCTGTGCCACATACCTGATGGCTATCTTCCAACAGAATGAAATATTCGAAACAAAACAAAAGTACTTTTGAGTGCTGTGTGAAGTCAATGCAAATGGGACTTTGGCAAGGATTTTTCTCAGAAAGCTGCCCAAACTCCCCCTCATTTCTTCCTTCCTTTCTGGTTTGGGTAAATAAAATATTTATGATTTGGTAATAAAATCTCCTAAATACTAAGCCCTTTCATATGTCCACAAGGTGTGGGAAACTTCAGAAGGACTAAAAATACCAGGACTTACTCAAAGCCCTTGAATGGGATCGGGCCACTCTTGAGTTTCCTCCTGATGTTCTTAGTCTCTAAGAGCCAAAGATATATGTAGTCTTTTGTTAAAATTTCCCTGTGGAAAAACGGGCGGTGTCCACGCAAAAAATTCTACTATTTATCTTTTTTGTTTCTCATGCTAGGGATTGAATCCAGGAGCATTCTGTCTCTGAGTTATTACCCCAGACCTTTTTATTTTTTATTTTGAAGCAGGTCCTTGCTAAGTTGCTGAGGCTAACCTCAAACCTGCCATCCTCCTGTCTGAGCCTCCCAAGTACTGGGATTATAGGTATGTGCCACCACACTCGGCTGATATTTTACTTTCAAATTCATAATGACTGGGTTCTGTTGACTACATATGTGGTCAATTAACCATATTGGTTTTGGAAATTGTAGAGAAAACAGAAGCAACATTTTCCACTACTGTTTTTTGGCATCACTGTTAATCTCCGACCTGACCCAAACTCCTAGTTGAGTGCAAGGAGCATCATACTAACAGCAGAACATCTCAGGCTTCCTTGGACTTGGACCCCAGGCTTTCTAGCTCTCAGCACAGATCTCTATGCTTTCATTTTCTGCTATGGTCAATGGAGAAAATAAAGGAGCTGTCAAATGCATTTTTTTTTTTTACTGAATTTACTGAAAAAATACGTGTAAATATAAAATGCGTAGCAGAGTGTCCAGGACATGGAAAATACTCTGTAGACATTAACTATTATTACTATTGCCCTTGTTGATGGCGTTTTTACCCTAAAGAGTGATATTCAAAAGCATCTTTTAGCTAATGTAGACATGAAAGCCAAAATCTGATTGAACCAATGTGTTTAGCCAGTTATACTGCTACAGGATTAACTGACATTTTTTTTCTTGATAATCCTCCAAAATGTATGTTGTCTTATTCCTTTCATTGAACTAAAAATCCATTTGAAATTACTAATATATGTTTGTTTCACTAATCCAGGAAATACTGGTCACCTTTTAAAAAAATGAACATCCAAAATATATATATATATATTTGTCATCTGGAATCTAGTTGCAGGTTGTTTTTACTCATTTATACCAATTCATATATAGTGACATATTGGAGTGGTTGGTCCAAGGACAACAGATGTCGTTTGCTAAATAAATGATACCCTCGACTCCAGAATAATCAATAACCTCATGTGTTTGAGCACTTAGATTCGGAAACATTTTGTTTACTCTGACCTTCCATAAGATCAGGTCGACACATGGATGCTTCATCAAAGATTTAAAGCAAGCATAAATAACAGGGCCCTTACATATGTAATATCCATAAACTTACAGACTTGTTTTTCAAGTCTCATACTAGAACATCTAATAAAGATCATTTAGAAAATACTTTAAGTTTTAACACTTTAAGCTTGGTTCTTGAAATGGTTTGGGGAAACATTATAAAGTACATTATGTAACTCTGTGGTGACATAAGCAGATGTTTTATATATCTGTATAATTCTATTATATATTTGTATAACTGTAGAGTTAAATAGAATTATTGTGTGAAATTTCAGAAATATTTATGCAATTTTTTCTCTTTTTTCTTTCTCTGGTTCTCTTTCTCTCTTTTCCTTGCTTTTCAAAAGATAAAAAGTCAGCCGGGCATGGTGGTACACGCTTGTAATCCCAGCATTTGGGGGGCTGAGACCAGAGGATCCAGGTTCATGGCCAGCCTCAGCTACCTAGTGAGGCACTCTGCAACTTAGTGAGACTCGGTTTCAAAATAAAGAATAAAAAATAGGGCGGGGGTATAGCTCAGAGGTAGAAGGCCCCTGAGTTCAATCCCTAGTACTGACAAAAAAAAAAAAAAAGATAAAAATTCATAAATAATTATAGAATGTGAAACAAATATGCAGATATAAAAATTAGCAATGAACACTTAAATTTCTTCTATAACAAAATTAAACCATCCCTAAACTTTGGTTTACCTACGATAGTAAAGGTGGAAATTGGAAAAGAAGAAACACACACAGACACACACACACATACACACACACGGGCAGATACATCAGTTTTAATTCTCCTTAATTGATGATCCTTTTGTTGATGAGTTAGAATGTCTTTGTTAGTGCACTTTATAAATATTTTAATTTAGAAAAAGTTACTTGCTCTATTTGTTTTCTTGAATTTAAAATGATTGCCTTTATCAAATCTGGCTGCAGTGAGTTTTGAAAATAAACTTTAAAAGAAAAAGAATACCTATAATCACTTGTTATTTATTCGTATGTAGAAGGAATACAATTTGTACAAAATTTTCCAGTTTTAGGACATAACATTTATTTCTAATAAAAGCAACAGATGAATTAAATGGCAAGAATCAAGTAGTATTTCTATCAAAGTTGCTTTTTATATATTTTTAAAGAAAAACTGGCAAAAAAAGTCACATATGTAGGACAGATTTTTCTACTAATAAAACACAAACATAAAGATTTGGAAAATTGTGTAAATATAGCTTAAAACTAAAAAGAAAGAAGAGCCCCTCTCCACAGCCCTGCCTTTGTACATCAGTTTAATTTTACTCTATTTGATTTCATATATAAGTTACTTAATTGTGTGTTTAGTATGTTGTTAGTTTCTTCAGAAAATTAACATGTAGTTCCAAGAATAGACACCAGCAATTATCAGCCATCTACGATGACCAAGCACTGCTTGGTGCTTCCCATGATTGTCTCATTATTGTCACTTTAGGAATTGAGAACCCATCAAATTCAGCTACATGATTAGAAGCACACAGCTATGAACAAAGAGATATTATGATAGTTAACTTTTCATCACTGTGACCAAAATACCTGACAAAAAACAACTCAAAGAAGGAAAGCTTTATTTTTGGCTCTTGGTTTCTGTCCATGGCTAGCAGACTCCATTGCTTTGGGCCTGAGGTAAGCAGACCATCATGGCAGAAGGGCACAGCAGGGCAAAGTTGCTCAGGTCATGAGAGTGGGAAGCAGGGAGATAGAGAGGAAGGGGCCAGGGCATACCTTGAGGGTCCCATTCTCTCCAATGAGGTCTACCTCCTATGGTTTCCACTTCCTCCCAATAATCTATTCAGATTATTGATTCATCAGTGGATTTATCCATTGATGAGGTCAGACCCCTCACATTCCAACCACTTCCCAAAAGTCATACCTCTGGACTTTGCAGCACTGGGGACCAAGCTTTCAACACATGATCCGTTGGGGGTATTCTAAACCATGGCAGATAACATTTCCAACCAAGGTCTATGGTATTATCGAGCACTCTGCACATTATGGTGTGAGACTCTAGCCTTGTTCAAAAGAGGCTCAAAGTCCTATTGGCCACAATATAATCAGACATGAAGCCATCAGAGATGCAGTCAGACTAGGTGCAGTATGAATGTACTGAGGGACGGGCTAGCTCACAGAAGAAGAGAATTTTCAAGGTCTTTATATTTAAATTCCATTTAGGTCTTAAACTCTTTTAAAACTAATAATTTGTGTGACTTCTTTTAATTAAAATTCTCAGCGTAGAGTATTTGACACTAATAAAAAAAAAAAGCACAAAGCAGAAAAACAAATCACCCATCATTATCCTCCTAGTCATCAATACCACTAATAACATTCTGTTGTTACCTTGTATTCTTTTGACCTTACTTCCAACTCAGATATGTGCAGTATATGAAATAACATGGAACATTTTATCCATCAGAAGTTTTCCAGTGAAAACCATAGTAGAGTTGTATGTGTCGGGGCCCCAAGGAAACCTAGAGTGGGAGGCCTTTTGGAGGGTGACTTGGAAAGCCTAAGGATGAGGGAGAAAAAGCATAGAAGCCACTTCTGACCAGGAGGTCATGTGTTGAGGTAAGAAAAGGAAAATGAAGGTGGAAGGGAGATTTTAAGGGTTATGGAGAAAGGGATAGTTGGATTTAGCGCTGACTCTGACTGTGGGAAATGAAAAGGGAAATGTCTAAGAGCAGTGTTAGGAGAGCTTAGCTGTTCCGATGGTGTCGGGATTCTCCAGAGAAATAGTACAGACAGGATGTGTGTGTGTGTGTGTGTGTGTGTGTGTGTGTGTGTGTGTGTGTGTGCATATGCATATGGTGTAGGAGAAAGAGAGAGAAAGAGAGAGAGAGAGAGAGAGAGAGAGAGAGAGAGAGAGAGAGAGAGAGAGAGATTAACTTTAAGGAATTGGCTTGTGTAGTCTGGAGGCAGAATTATTTCTTCTACAGGGACCTCAATCCTTTTCTCTTAAGGCCTTCATCTGATTAGAAGATGACCATCTTGAATTATGGAAGGTAACTGCTTTATGCAAAGTCTACTGATTTAAATGTAATCTCATCATTTAAAAAATATATTCACAATTGCTTTTAGACTGGCATTTGACTAAATATCCAAGTACTGTGGCCTATTGAAGTTGACACCTAAAATGAAGCATCGCATCTTTCAGATCATCTTTGAATAAGAGTTCCTTTAGAGTCTATGCCAGGCATTGTTCTAGGTGCTGGTGATAAGAAGATATATAAGAGGAGTCTTTATTTTAATATGATTACTCTTTTAATGAACAAGCTATCATGTAAGTAGCCAGATTTCAGATCACAAGAAAGGCCATAAGCACATGGGGTCCTATGATGGAGTATGTGGGCCTGTTTTATGTGGCTGCACCTTTAGTCACTTACTTGATTCTGGCCCACAAGATACCTGTTTATATTCTCACTCAGGAGTGAACTGACTATTCATTGAAGTACAAATATCATTAAACTCTGTGTTTTCTTTCTATTTGTGTGTGCGTATGAGCATGCACACATGTACACTAAACAAATATTGCTCATGACCACTAATAGATTTCACTCCTACACATGCATCAGCAAACTAAGAGCTCTATCTGGAGGTGAAGTTTGTCTGAAGAGGTGACATCTGAGCTGAGATCTCAGCCTAAGGCACCAACTAGGGCAGGAAGGCCAGGATGTCTGGAGCTTATTGAGACATAAAGGCCAGTGAGGTGAGGTTGGAGCTGGGCTGCCTCACAAAGGTTCACTTGTACTTTCAGTACACTGAGAAGCATGATGGGTTGTTGAAGCATCTCATGTAGGCCCTTGGCCTCATTTTCATCTCTGATCTGAAACAATTGCTCTGGCTACTGCTTTGAGGAGGAAGCTGGAGAGGCTCACTGGAAACTGCAGGATCCATGTGAGTGGTTATAGGAGGGATGAGGACAGGAGGGAACAGATGCAAATATTGTCACAAATGCAATGGCTTCAAGTGAGAAACTTCAGAAACAGGAAGGGGAAAGAAGGTATTCTGGATGATCTTTAGTTAATGCAGTTACCTTCTTTGTCATGGTCCAAGTAGAGGTAAGGTGATAATGAAAACTCTGAGCATCATTCTTCTCACCTGTAACTCAAAGTTCCAAGTTACAAAAGGCCTTTTGGAAATAAAGTCAGCTAATGTTGTTAAGGATAACTAAAACTAGCAAGTGAGGAGAAACTGGATGGGCAGATATTTCAGGATGTCTCAATTGTCAAATAGAAGACTTTGTACTCGATGTACATTACACTGCCATCCATGGTGAAAGTTCATTGAAGGAAATGGGGAAACATGACTATATAAATAATTTGGGCTACTTTCTATTTTGGAAGTCTCTCTTTCCTCTTTTAAGAAGCCATAATATCAGATTAATTTATTAATATCAATGAAGAGAGAAACACCAAACATAACATCATTTTAGCATTGAAATTGTCATCCAGAAAGAAGAATTTCTACTTACATGATCATTAACCTTGTGTTTCTTATAGATGACAGGAGGTACATGTCTGTGGGTACAAACAGATTACATTGGGAGATGGGAAGAAATTTGAGTTTTCAGCAAATACTGCAGAATGAGCTTTGCTCTTTGCTTAAAAGGCAGAGTATTGGAAAATGATGGTGAAAATAGAAAGCCTAGGGCTCTTGCTAATTAATTCTTCCCAGCCCACTGCCTTCATCCATCACAGTTAGTGAAATTGCCTCCTAGTTGGTTTTCCCATCTCAAGTATCTCCAAATACATCATTTACACTGCCGTCAAGGTCATCTTTCATGAAAGCAAAATGCCTAGACCTTCCCTTCAGGGAAGATTCCAAACATGTAAGAGAGGAGAATCAGTGTCTACTAAATATTGAGTATGAGCAAGGCTTCATCTTAGTGATCTGTGTGTTTTATTGGTCCTTCAAAACGAATCCTGAGTCCCATCTCTCAATATCATTCTCACACCCTGACATCCAGTCTTTAATTATAGCACATAACCATACTACATTGACAATTATACCATTACAGACTGAAGACTCAGAGCTCTTCAAATAAAAGGATGATATTTTGCTTACTTTTGTTTCTCACTTTGTCTGGGACATAGTAGCAACTTAACAAATAAAAGAAGTTTATACATTTATAGTCTCTTCTTAATGTCTTAAGATTGGGTTCCTGGAAGCTGCACAGGTAATAGCTGTTAACCCTTAACCTTATTCTTTCTTTTCTTTTTTTTTTTTTTTTGAAACAGGGTCTCTTTAAGTTGCTGAGGGTCTTGATAAGCTGCTAAGGCTGACCTTGAATGTGTGATCCTCCTGTCTCAGCCTCCCAAGGACTGGGAATATAGGTTTGCTCCACCACACGTGGCTTACTAGATGTCTCTTTTTCTGCTTGCAGCTGTGTGAATTTGAAAAAAGTTTCCTTAAATCAGATGTAATTTGCCCAACCTTTATGTTTTTATTTCTGTGTCTTTGAAATGAGAAATAATACTGACAGACTTTCAGAGTTATTGAAATATTAAATCAAGTAATGTCTATAAAGAATCCTATAAAATGTCCAACCCATATCATTGTATTCAGTAAATAGTAGATAATATTGTGGTTTCTACTTTCTAAAGAATAAATCAATATTTTGTTAGTTCATAAATTTTATTGAAGATCTAGGCAATTCCAGCATAAAGGCATTCAAAACTTTAAAAAATATTATAGATATCTACTATTAGTATCCATGAACACATTCAGTGTCTGAAAGAAATTAAGTTAGACTTTAGAAAATTCATGGGGCTAAAAAAGCAAATAATATTCTAAACTTAATCTGCAGACAAGGTAGGCTCCAACCACCACTATGCATGCTATTGCATTGAAAAAGTTGGAACTCTTTTTTTTTTTTTTTTTTGCTCCAACTGATAGGTTTCTCTAAATTTATATGTGAGGTTGCCTCTGAGATCACATTATTTTAATGGTTGTCATTATTATTATCCATTTAAATACAGAAGAATTTAGTTTGAAGAGAAACTATAACCTTTCTTTATTTTAATTCCCATTCTGTACAGGAAAACCGTGACTTGCAGGTTCAAAGGAGAAAGCCTTTAAAAGGGCTTGTAAAAGGCCTCATAGGCTTCTTGGACATCAAATAGCTCAGCAAAACAGCATTATGATGATTTAAATGTAAATGAATGAGAAACATATGGATCACATTCTCTTGGAAATACACATGGGTTTGGAAATTAAGGGGGAACTGCCTGACCAAATGTACTGCACTTAGTACAAAATGTTTGAATAATGGGCTGAATTTTTTGCCAAATCCCAAAGGCCACAGATTTGTCCTGTGGGTATTTTCACAAGCCCTGTGGGGGTTCTGAGCTTCCCTGGCTTTGAGAATTGTGTTGCCTGTCAATACCCACTCCTGCAGCCATTGCTCCTGAGTGCCCCTCCACATGGTGTTTGTAAGAGTGTGTTTATTAAAGAGGTACTGATTCTGATCAAGTGGAAAGAATGGGGTGCAGAAGATGTTGTTGGTGTTTTCCTTTCTTCTTTTATCCCCCTGGTTTTTCCCCTTCTTTACCTCTTTCCCTTTAATCTTTTCATTCTTTGTTGTTTCCTTATTTTATCTCTTTCTCCCATCCCCAACTTTTGTCTCATTCTCTTAAGCAGAAGAATGAGATATAAACAGCAGGCTTATCACGAAGTTTCCTAGAGAATGAGTTATCCATTGTCTAATAATTTATTTTCTCCAAAATTACACATGGTAAGTTCCATCCGAGAATGGAAAAATCAGAATGCTTTTTCTCTGTAGATGACGTTTTACTATGGCATAAGATGAAATACAGGGTCTTATGATAAATTTTAAGCATTTCAGAGTCTGGAAAGTAGCATCACCTCTGTTCAACTTATTTTTGAAAGCAATTTGTCATTATTCATATTGATTCTAGAAATCACTAGTTTCTTTAAAGCAATCCTACACATAGACTATCAGTGGCCCAAGGCTAATTTCTTGCTGCCCAGCATGGGTGAAAGCAGGTGCCACTATAAAAGGGTCTGGCTTGTGTGTATGTTACAAAATATACTGCCTCTTGATAAGCAGCTACAGAACTGATAGTTAAATCTATCCGCATGGATTTGCTTCCCATATGGAACTAATTGCCTCTGGAAGAGTTAAAGCCAAACGATCTCTACAATTTCAAAAGCTTCTCTTATCTTCTCCCTCATATGGCTGTTGACAGGAGCGAAACACATCTATCCTCATTTATTATATTGGTCTCATCAAGTGTGGACGTGTCGATGGGGGACTGTAGCAGAACCAGATGGTCCAAGTTGGCCTTTTATGTTTTGAGCATCCCCCTGCCTCACTTTTACAAGTCCAGACAAAGGCTGTTCTGTATTTGGGCTGATCTTCCAGAACATGTCCCATTAAAAGATCTATTCCAGGCTCCTGCTGGGCCCAAGCAGGACCACTTGAGGATCTGAACATTTGGTTTCTGTGTCCTTTCACTTTGCATCGTAGGAATTAAATCTATTTATCTCTTTTAGTGCTATTTGGAGGTGGACAGAGAAATGATACTCTTTTCTGACTTCCTAACCCCTAAAAAGAGGTCCTCTTCTCTTCCTTCTCAATTTGCCACTACAAACCACCTCCCTTTCTTTCCCCAAATGCATAATCTGGCGACATCTAATTCTAGATCATAACCAGTAGTAATATTTCTTTCTCTCTGGTTGAGGTCTAAAAGGGTAGAACTGGACTTTCTGGTTTTCCTCTTAACCAATAAGAAAAATAATGCAGAAATAACCAACCATCACCATCAGTCTCATTGTCCTGATTGTCGTTATGTTAGTTAGCAATTTCGGGAACATATAGTTGTGCCAGGAACAAGTACCTGGGACTGATGAATTTAGTGAATGCTTCCAAACACCTTAGGAAGCAAGCATCATTTTCGTCCCATGCTACAGAGAAGAAAAAATGAGGCAGAGGGAGATGAACTGTCTGGCAGAGTCTTCAAGTTGAGAACAAGAGTGCTAGATTTTATAAAAGCCAAAGGTGTAGGAATTAGCCAATGTAACAAGCCCTCATCTACACCTGTGTCCTCAGCAGCATATCTTCCTTCTCCTCAGTTCCCAGAACAGGTGGAAAAACTTGCACAGGAGGAAGTTCAGCTATAGGAGTTCGGGAAATGTTGATTGGGGAGAGGAGAATGCCTCTCTGGTAGACTTCTATCTATGTTACATTGGAAAGATGGCTTATACTTCCTATACTATAGCTTCTTCATCTGTAAATGAAAATAATATACTGCCTTCATCATAAGATCATTGTAAAAATTGATGTAAGATCACCAGAACAGTATTTGTCAGCAAGTCAGCCCTATAAGGAGATGCCAGCTATGATCTTATCCCACCCAAGAATGTCTCCACATGCTAGGTACTGCACTGTTCTCGTGGGGAAAGAAAAAGGGTAGTGAATTGCTCTAGACTTTTATGTTTGTAGACAAGTGGAAATTTCCCCCACAGTAGTCAACCTCATTGGGCACCAAAATAAAAATTTCCCCATGAAACCTGTCAATTTTTCTCCACTACCTATCTTGGTTGGTATCAACAACATATTCCAGCAGAGTGGTCACTCACTTTGAAAAATCTGAGAGATGGACTTTTGTTTCTCCTACCAGTCTATAAATAACCAACCCTGGAATTATCTTGATTTGACCTCCAGAAAATCCTTCAGATGCATCATCTTTTGTTCATGGCCTCCACCTTGACTGAAATCTTTGGCATAGCCATCAAGCAACCTTCTCTCTCTAAATATAATTCATATAATGTGATTCTTATAAGTGGTTCCCCATTTCTAGGGGATGAATTGACCATCCTGGTATGTGCATTATTTATATTTGCCTTCTCTAAATACACCATGTATATATTCCCATGCCTCTGGACCATAATTTATATACTATCTAAAATATCTTCCTGAGAGGAAATTAAACCTTTCTAAGTCCTAGGTCTTTAATCCTACCCTGAAATAACTATACAGATCTTAGAGCAAAGGTTTTGTGAGAACAAACTAAAAGAATGACATAAGCACTTAGCACAATATTTGGCTTTGCATTGTGACCTTGGGTAATTTATTTAACTTCTCTGTACTTTATTTCCACTTTCATAAGGGAAGGATAGTACCTACAGCACAGAAATAGCATGAGAATTGAGTTAACCAACACATATAAAATGCTCATGACAATGATTATCCCATATTTTCTTATTATTCCTGTAGCTCAGTTATAAAATTCCAGTGATGCTAATTTGTGCTACAATGAGAAGAATTTTGGGGGGGGGAGCTTATTATAGTTTATAATGTACATTTCATACATTCTGAAAATCACTGCATTAGAACAGCATATTTTAGGGAAGAACTCAAATGACATCCTTGTGCTTCCTGCCTTGGAGACCAATCTACCCCATCTCTGATCCTTAGCAGTTTGCCATGTTCTTCTTATAGCATTTTATTGCATGATACAAGAATTATCTCAGCTTGTGTCTGTGACACCCCTAGGATGTGAGCCAGGGGTTTGTGCCATGTTCGCTTTTATTTCTTCTCAACCTCCGTTACCCCCACACCCCACCCCACTTCCAGATGCCACATTTGTGCTTGGCAACCAGCAGGCATTCAGAAGTTGCCTGGGTGCCTCCTGAATTGGGTCATGAGCCATTGTCCCACCTTTGTGGCTGCCTGCGTAAACACGGAAGGTTTAATTTGGGACTGCGGCTGTGTTGGATGAACTTCAGAGACCAGAGTGTTGTCACAGCACCAGAGACCCCACAGAGCTGGCTTCTAGAACATTTTGACAAGGAAGAGGTCTGGATTTCAAGATACCTGAGGGTTTATTCCCTGTTTTCCTGAAACACAGCCGGGCTTTCATGTGGCTTCCACTTGCTTATTGATACTCAATATTTTTCTTGTTGGGCCAAACGTGGCAACATACTATTTATTTGACACTGTGGTAATCCATTCAATTGGATGGAAAAGAACATATTAGTCAAATGAAACTGATGTCTGGTAGCCATGCACACTCACCCAAATCATCTACTCCTGGATCCCGTTCAGGGGCTGGTGCTCCAGCTGCTTGACACGGAGCCACATTCTTGAGCTGGGATTTATTTTCCCTGGCCCTGCTGGGATACTAAAACCAACTTTCCACCTCAGCCTCAGCCTCAGACTCCAACCCCTGGACAATAGCAATACTGTGTGATGACTCCCAAGGACAGACTAAGAGGGATGACTGTTTTAATAGCACTTTATGACTCCTCGAGATGGACTGGAAAGATCACCACAAGGAGAAAAAGGTATTCACCAAGGAGAGGGGACGCCTCTAGAGTCAGAATCTGAGCTGGAATCAAAACCACAGACAGAAATAGGGCTGAGGTCCTTTGGTGTCAATTCCAGGAACTGAGGAGGAAGCTTGAGGACATGGCTGTCGGGCTTTCAGAAATGTGCTAACTAGGCAATATTCACGAGTAGTGAGGCGGACAATGTAAAATCACGATAAAAATGAGTAAGTCCATGAAATCATGATTTGGGAAGCAATTCTCAAAAATAGAAAAAAACAGTAGAAAGAAAGTGAGAAAGGAAGGTAGTGTTCAGAAGGAAGGAACATTCTTACTGTCTTTCCATTTTTCCATGCTCTTGGTTCTTAGTACTTCAGCTCTCTCTCTCTCTCTCTCTCTCTCTCTCTCTCTCTCTCTTTCCCTTTCTTCTCTCTCCTTCCTTTTAGAATACAGAAGCACATTAAGTATGTGGAGTCTGTTTATGGGAGCCAACAGTGCTTTGTGAGCTCCCTATTTCGAATAAACATATAAAAGATTTTTGTATGCTGTATGCAACTAGAAATTCATTGGTCCAATTGAACTTTCAAGCAGGGTGACCAGAAAGGTGAGCTCTAGTTCTGAGTCTTGACTCTAAACTGTAAGCAGCATCTGAAATTCATTTCTAAATTGCCCAGGGAATGATGCAGCATCACGGTAGAAACAGTCTCACTTCTTAGGAGCCAAGAAGAAATATTGAGCTTTAGCCAAGGATCAGCAAGTGACTTCTCCGACCTGTATTTGGCAGGGATGTTAGTATTAGGATTTCTCACCTGGTCAGGTCAAGTCTGAGGGGATGTCCTAATTAGTATGTGTGAGGAGCTCTATCATGCCAAGGGAGGCTGCCAAGAGTTGTGCATTCACGTAAACCCAAAGGGTGTCCTGGAAGAGACATTGTCAGATTGAACATTATTTCTCAGAACCAAGACTCTTGGACAAGGACAAAGGCTGCCTTAAGTCTTGGAGCTTATAAACTTATATGGCAAGAAATTCATTCTGGAGTAAAATTTCAAAATAAGTCAATGATCATACACATATTTCATGCCACAGATTAGAAACAATCAACTGGCCGTTTCTCCCAGAGCTGTGTTAAGGAGGATACAGAGGTTCTATAAAGATCCTATGGGAATGAGTGGCCTAGTCAATAAGCAACACCTGCCAATTCTGTCCTGGGAGCCTGAGTTTTGCATTGCCTCACTAAGGGAAAGATAAGGACTTTTGGATATGATACTTTGTGTTATCACTCAAACAGGGTCTGCTTAGTATGGAAAACTAACTCCAATTTTTGCATGAGAATGAGTTGCAAGAAACTGAGCAAAATGACTAATGAGTAATAGCAATATTATAGCAGGATGGTAATGTCTAGTATATATTAGTAAATATGTTAGTATATATAGTTATATATGGAGTGTGTGTGTGTGTGTGTGTGTGTGTGTGTATAAAATAGTGTTGAAATGTAGAAAAACTGAAAGAAAAATATCTTTTTGGAGCCTACTGAGAAATAGCAAAAACAGTAGGGAGAGAGCTCCACTAAATTTTTTAGGAACCCTGTCTTGAAAAACCATACAAACCAGCATCCCAGTGAGGGTGAGTCAGCCATCAATAAGCAAAGCGGAAAGTCAATTTGGGGCTTAAATAAGAGGGAGCCAC
The DNA here is from genome assembly GCA_004027655.1 of Graphiurus murinus. Classification (NCBI taxonomy): domain Eukaryota; kingdom Metazoa; phylum Chordata; class Mammalia; order Rodentia; family Gliridae; genus Graphiurus; species Graphiurus murinus. The sequence goes on along the minus strand of PVLC010006651.1, from coordinate 24,640 downwards.
AAGTTATCATTAGATAACAGCAGAGGCAGAAAATAAGTCACCCAATAGAGCAGAAGCCACCACTGACAGCTGCAACTTAAATGGATAAAGTCAAGCAAGAGACTGCCTGACCTTTCCAAGTGTGTCTGAGCCCCCATGGTATCTGTCCTGCGTCTAAAACATTTCCCGTTGCTGCTAACATTTCCAGAACCAAGAGTCCTGAACAAAGACAAAGGATACACTGTGCAGTGTGATGTGGCTTTTGAAATTTAAACTCCTAACGGGAAATAAAATTAGAATTGACACTCTTCTCTCACGTGAGCCACATTTCTTGGCCTCGATGACACATGGGGTTAGTGACTGCCATATTGAACAGTATAGATATAGGACATTTCCATCATTGTAGAACTTTCTACTGGGAAGTGCTAGTCTGAGTCACACCAGAGAGAGGGAGTTCTAGCTTATGAAACTACCTTCATAGAACTAAGGAGAGAATAGTCTTCCCGGTTATTTAGCATTGCTCCTTCTTTCCATCGTTGGTTTGCTGGGCATTTCTTTCTCCAGCCTCAATGCAGGAGATGTGCAATTAATACTGCACTGATTGGGGTTAGGTGAAATCTCAAGGTAGTTTTGATTTGCGTCTCTCTGATTGCTAATGATGTGGAACATTTCCTCATACATTTATTGGACATTTGTATTTCTTCTTTTGTGAAATGTCTATTTAGATCCTTTGCCCATTTTTTGATTGGGTTATTTGTTTTCTTTTTTTTTTTTTTGGCGGTACTGGGGATTGAACTCAGGGGCATTCTACCTCCGAGCTATACCCCTAGCCCTATTTTTTATTCTTTATTTTGAAACCGAGTCTCACTAAGTTGCGGAGTGCCTCTGAGGCTGGCCGTGAACCCGGATCCTCCGGTCTCAGCCTCCCGAATGCTGGGATTACAAGCGTGCGCCACCACGCCCGGCTGGGTTATTTGTTTTCTTAGCTGTGAGTTTCTTGAGTTCTCTGTATATCCTAGATATTAGACCTCTATCAGAAGAGTAGCTGGCAAAAATTTTCTCCCACTCTGTGGGCTCTCTGTTGAGGTTCTTGATAGTTTCCTTTGCTGCACAGAAGCTCTTCAGTTTAATGCAGTCCCATGTATTGATCTTCCTTTGAGTTGTTGTGCTTTTGGGGTCTTGTTGAGAAAGTTTTTACATGTGCCTATGTGTTGAAGTGTTGGGTCTATGCCCTCTTCAAGTAGCTGCAAGTTCTCTGGCCTGACTTCTAGGTCTTTGATCCACCTTGAGTTGACTCTTGTGCAGGGTGAGAAAGTGGGGTTTATTTCCATTTTCCTGCATATGGTTAACCAGTTTTGCCAACACCATTTGTTAAAGAGGCTATCTTTTTTCCAGTGTATATTTTTGGCTCCTTTGTCAAAAATCAGTTGACTGTAAGCACGTGGGTCTGTTTCTGAATCGTCTATTCTGCTCCATTGGTCTATGTATCTGTTTTTGTGCCAATACCATGCTGTTTTTATTACTGTGGCTTTGTAGTAGAGTGTGAAGTCAGGTGTTGTGATACCTCCTGCATGATTCTTATTGCTAAGAATTACTTTGGATATTCTGGGCTTTTTGTTGTTCCAAATGAATTTAAGGACTGACTTTTCTTTGTCTGTGAGGAGTGACCTTGGTAATTTCATGGGTATTACATTGAATCTGTAGATCACTTTTGGGAGGATGGCCATTTTGATGATATTTATTCTGCCTATCCAAGAGCATCCAAGAGATGGAAGATCTTTTCATCTTCTAAGGTCTTCATCAATTTTTTTTTTTAACTTTTTATAGTTTTCCTTATAGAGGTCTTTTATCTCTTTGGTTAGGTTTATCCCTAAGTGTTTTATTTTTGGGGGTGCTATTGTGAGTAGAATTGTTTTCTGGATTTCTTTTTCAGTGGATTATGGTTGGCATACAGGAAAGCTTCTGATTTTTTAAGATTGATTTTGCATTACGACATTTTGCTGAATTTGTTGATGAGTTCTATAAGTTTTTTTGGTTGGCTTTGTTGGGTCTTCTAAGTATAGTATCATATCATTTACAAAAAGCGATAGTTTTAGTTCTTACCCCAATCAGAATGGCAATCATCAAGAACACAAACAACAACAAATGCTGGTGAAGGTGTGCAGAAGTGGGAAACCTAATACATTGCTGGTGGGATTGCAAATTAGTGCAATCACTTTGGAAAACAATTTGGAGGATCCTCAGATGAATGGGAATGAACCTACCATATGATCCAGCAATACCACTTCTGGGTATCTACCCAAAAGAATGGAAATCAAACTATAAGACCAACGCATGTGTATCTATGTTTACAGCCACACAATTTACAATTGCCAAACTATGGAACCAGCCAAGATGTCCATCAACAGATGAATGGATTACAAAACTATGGGATATGTACACAATGGAATTTTACTCAGCCATAAAGAAGAACCAAATCATGTTATTTGCAGGGAAATGGATGCAACTGGAAAACATTATGTTAAGTGAGATTAGTCAGTAACAAAGAGTAAAAAAACACATGTTCTCCCTAATATGCAGATGCTAGGGAGAAAAGGGGACATAAGAGGGACTCCAGAGGAAGAAGGAGAAACCTTAGATAAGCAAAGAATTTGACTTAACAGAAGGTGATGGGGGGAGGGGGGACACCCTAATGCACATGATGTACTTTCATGAACATATCAAAGTCAATCACTAAACTGAACTTGAGAAGGAGGGAGGGCAAGGGAGTGGGGCAGGAATTGGGGAAGGGTTAAACGAGAAATGTGTGCATATATGCCTTTTTCAGCTTGTCCCTAACAAAGATGTATGATTACAGTGCACCAATTAAAAAAAAATACTGCACTGATGCAGACCTGCTTCTGCTATGTTCAGAACTGGGTGAGGTAGAGTGGTTAAAAAAAATCATTGGAAGAGAAGTTTGAAGAATTGCATATGGGTTTCTTAGCAGTCAGAAAGCATTAAATCCGGCAGGAATCTTGGGACCTACATATGACTCTAGGCATTGATTTCTCTTATCCCTAGTCTTTAGGACAACCCTTCGATGTGAGTATTTCCATTCATTTTTTTTAAGTGAGCACATTAAAATATTAATAAATTAAAAACACTCATATTAGGAATGATAGAGCAGTGATGAATACCAATTTGTCTGTCTGTAATACTGGGTTTCTTTTAGAGTTTATTTTTATTTCCTCTTAGGGAGATAAGCCAGGTATAGAAACTATCATAATATAAAGTAGATGGTAAGTGTCACAAAGGCCAATTTTTTTTCATATTTTATTGGTGCATTACAATGATATCATAGTTTGGTTCCATGTATTAAAATCACAAATACACACAGCTCTTTTCCCATTTCCCTCCACATCTCACAAAAAGGCTGGTTAATTGCTGTATGTCTCAATTTCCTTGTTGGTGACATTCCTTCCTGACTTCCTACAGGGGACAAATGAACTGCCTGCTTGTTTAAATCTAAGCCATTTTGCCCTTTTTGCTACCCAATTGTTCGATTTATTGCTAATCTTTCAAAAGAGTTAGTCCTTCTTAATTCTACCGTTAGAAGTGATGTTAGCAGTGATGAATTGTCAGAATAGGAAGGCTCTGAATTTAAGTAATACTGATGTTTGTCATGAAGTTTGAAGATTTTAAAGTCAATCTGTGATGATGTTGCCTCAGCAACAGGATCTTGAAAAACGAGTATACTCTCCGAGGTTGTCAGAGATGAGACCGGGAGCTTTCTTTCACTGTCCCAAACTGGATTTCCTAGCTCCTTAGAGAGTTTTCAGGCTCCTTTATGTCTATGTATGTCCAGCAGGACTTACTGATTTTCTTGCGGCAGCAACCCAAGCTACTTTGACAGCAAAGCTGTCAGTTGACCAAGGAGGAATGGATTAGGTTCTATGAGAAGAAGGCAAACTAACTGAAGGTGATGGGAGTGTGTTGGGGGGAGGGAAACACCCTAATGCACGTGATGTACATTCACAAACATATCAAGGTCAATCACTAAGACCTCCATCATGAGGAGGGGGGAGGAAATGGGGCGGGGATTGAGGAAGGGTTAAATGAGTGATATGTGCATGTATGCCTCTACCAGCTTGTACCTTACAAAGATATGGTTATAATGCACTAATATATATTTATTATTTATTCTCTCTATATATTTATTATTTATTCTATATTATATATATAGAGAGAGAAATTCTTTTTTTTTTCATCCTACCAACCATGTCTTTTCCCTGGTGTGTGATAGCTTGTGTACACCAATGTGGGCAACCTCTTAGAGAAATCTTTTTTATGCTTGATACATAAAATCCTGAAGTAACTTTGCTGTTGCTCTGATTTTTCAGTGTCAACTAGAGGTAACTAAAAAGGGGAGGAAATCCGTGCTTAAATTATACTGAGACTTACTGAAAATTTCAAAATAGATTCACCAGATTCAAATAGCTCATCTAATCCATCATGGTTTCATACTTTCTTCTGTCCTGAAAGCTGCTGAAGTCACACTCTTTTAGATCACTTGGAAGAATTTACTGACCCAAAGTAGTCATCTTGTGAGACAATGCACTGCCACTTTAAATTTATTCGTTTACTTTGATTAGTTTAAATCTTAAAACGTTATTCCAAACTCTATTACCATGCTGGAATATGTGCTTAAAAAGCCATTCTTTGACTTCTAAAAATTACATAAGCAGAGGAGGGACTGTTTCATGTTGAAAAAAACGTGTTTTGCCTTATTTTGTTTACAGTTTCTTATTTTACTTCCTGCTGTCTTTGGAAGCTTTATGAGACATTGGGGTGATACTAAACTCCTCGTAAATATCACCAGGACCCTTGCATTTCTGCAAGTGCCATCAAAGAAGCAAAAGCAGGAGAGCAAGAATGATTCAGAATGCCTATTACAGGCTAATTGAAACCTGGGAGTAGTATTTTACTGTTCAGGTCATATAAATTACTGCCTCTTCAGTAGTTGTACTTTGAATGTATTCATTGTTTCCCATCTGCCATCAAAGACCAAACTTCAAGTATTAAAAAGTAATAATTGTTGAAGTAGCTGTAACTTTTCAATTTTGCTTCCATAGGCAATCATCTTTCATACATTTTAATACTACAGTAATGAAATCTTTAAACAAAGATTCACGGTTCATCTGCTTGTTTAAAGAGGAAGTTGTGAAGTACTTAAAAATGTGCTTTTTTCTTTTTGCAATGCCTTCACATGTTATCAATCAAATCAAGCATAAAATATAAAAATATTATAATATAATCTTTCCCACACACCATGTTTTCAAAGGTGAGATAATTTTTTTTCTGGGTTTACAGATGTTAAACTTTGATCAATCATGGAAAGAAGATATGTTTTTTAACTACAAGCACTCACAGTATAACATCCATAAATAAACACTTTGAGTATTTCCTTCTCCATGCTATAAGTAAATTCTCAATGTAATTATTTGAACTAAATAACTTGGTTTTAGATATTGATGTCCCTGCTAAATTATTCTCTATTTTTAAAAAATTCCACATTTACCATGCACTGCATACATCCTCAGTATTTGGGACATATTCAAAAACCTCTGTTTTTATTTATAAACATTTGTTCATAATATTATAATTAGAAGCATGCATACTGGAGGCTTTCTTTGAAAACTCTTTCCTTTTTATTTTTTCTTTAAATCTTCCAGCATAGAGAAAACTTTCCACTGCCTCCTTTGCTTTAAGCTGGACAATCTAGACAACTTCATTTTCAGTGTCATCTGTATTGATTATACCACGCCAACATTTGTGAATTTCTTTTATTCACCAGAGAAACACATATACCTATGTGTGCAGCTATTAGCAGTTACACACAATTCTAAGGCATGTTTGGGGAAAAAAAAATCTATGGATTTCTAAAGGTCATCCTATATCTGCATTTTGATGTCACCCCTAACTTTAGAGACATAAAACTAAAATCTCCAATCTTGCTGACATTCACTCTTTCTTCTGTGAGGGACAGAATTCTCAATTTTTAAGCTTTAAGCTGGGTGATCAACTTTGATTTAGAGGTCTTATTCTTTCCCTGTGTCTTAGGAGTCTCTATATGCCTTTTGATTATTTTCCTGCTTTGCTTCCAACTCCATAAAGCTACTTTTCTCCATGCACCTATTATACCAAACTCATACCTTGTCACTATCCTCCTATCTACTTTCTCTTTAATTCATTTTTTCACCCCACTCCAGTCCTTTTTACCAGTCAAATTTATACAAAACTATTTAATGCATCTCCCTAAAGTATGAGTCTCCTGTTCCTCTTCTCTTGTTCAAAGCTCTTTAGTAATAGTTTCAATTTGAAACCTTTTGACTAGATCCCTCTGTAACTTATATTGCTTACTCTGTTTTCTTATATAATATTAGTAGTAACACTAATATTTGAAGAAAGGTTTTTGAGACTTTTCAGTTATACAGTCTAATATATAATCTAATTATATAGCTTTAACTATATAACTGAGTTTAACCTTTGCAACAAACAAGTAGTAGATATTATTATATCCATTTTTCACACAGGGAAACTGAAATTCAGGTAGATTTGAACAGCTCCGGCAAGGCTAATAGTTATAAGACAGAATTTATACCCATGGTTTAACCTCAAGCTCAAATTCATGTTCTTTTCTCTCTCTCTCTCTCTCTCTCTCTCTCTCTCTCTCTCTCTTTCTCTCTCTCGTGTGTATATGTGCGTGCATGCGTGTGTGTGTGTGTGTGTGTGTGTGTGTGTGTATACACTGAGATTAAACTCAAGGACATTCTATCTCTGAGATACACCCCCAGACTATTTTATTTTTTTTATTTTGAAGCAGGGTCTAGTTAACTTGCTGAGGACCTCACTAAGTTTCTGAGGTTTGCCTGGAACCTGCGATCCTCCTCTCTCAGCCTCCCAGGTACTGGGATTACAGGCATATGCTACCATGCCTGGCAAAGCATATGTTCTTCACCAACACTTTATAATGCCTCCCACCAACCTTCGTCTTCAACCACGTGGTTTTATTACATTTTCTAAGGTGTGCCTTAAAGTTTCTGCCATCTTCCTTTCATTCATGCCGTTGTATGTAGAAAGCTGTTCCTTCTGCCCAATGAAGTGCTCTGCATTTTTCAAAACCTGTGGCAGACCTCACTTCCTTTCAAAATCCAATCTAATCACTGTATAAAAGAAAGGTACTTGTTAAAATTCCTGGATATACTGATCAATTTTTAAGTTAATCTTCTATTGCCTTATGACAGATTTGCAGATCGAAAAGATACCTTTTTCGTCTGAGTTTATTTTGTGCATGTTCTTATGTTATAGTATTCCTGCAACCATGCCATAAGTAGCTTTGTCTCCTTACAAATTCATGCACATAGTAGGAAATAGATACGTATTTGATGATGTGATTGTTTAAGAAGTTTAGTAGACTGGATATGGTGGTGCATGCCTGCAATCCTAGTACCTGAGAGGCTGAGACAGGAGGATTGGAGGTTGGTGGATAGCCTAAGCAATTTAGTAAAGGTCTTCTTCAACTTAGTGAGACCTTGTTTCAAAATAAAATTAAAATAGGGCTGGGATGTATTTTAGAGGTAGAATGCCCTGGGTGCCATCTCTGGCACCACAAACAAACAAATAAGAAGTTCAGTAAAATTGGTTGCCCAAATTGGCTGATCTAACTGTATGGATCAATTCCACCATGAGAATGAATTCAGTTGTTCAATGTCATGGCCTTCATATATTGTGATTTCTACTGCAATTTAAACATTCACCCAACAGAAAAAAAATATATTGGTTAATAAAATTCAGGCTGTAAATATTAATTCAAAAACATTTTAGCCGGGCGTAGTGGTGCATGCTTGTAATCCCAGCATTTGGGAGGCTGAGACAGGAGGATCTGGGTTTGCGGCCAACCTCAGCTACCTAGTGAGGCACTCCGCAACTTAGTGAAACCCTGTTTCAAAATAAAGAATAAAAAATAGGGCTGGAGGTATAGCTCGGAGGTAGAATACCCCCGAGTTCAATCCCCAGTACGGCCAAAAAACAACAACAACAACAACAACAACAACAAAATATATATATATGTACATATATGTATATATATAATTTTAATGGCAATAACAAGTTCAAAAGAAGTCAAAAAGAGTGAAAATATTTAGAACAAAGGTTTTGAAATTTTTTTCTATGAGAAGAAAGTCAACAAATATTAAACAATAATTTGTAGATCAAAGAATGATTTTCTCTGTATTGCTCTTAGATTGCTTTTAATACAAAATTTACATGACATCAAAAGTGCAAGAAGAAAGGTGGTAGCAAGGTATGGTGGGTACATGCCTGTAACCCTAGTACTTTGGAGACTGAGACAGGAGAATTGCAGGTTCTAGGCCAGCTTCAGCAACATAGTGAGACCCTGTTTTAAAATAAAACAATAAAAAGGACTGGTGTATAGCTCAGAGGTAGAATGATCATGGGTTCAATCCCCAGTACCAAGAAAGAAAGAAGGAAGGAAGGAAGAAAGGAAGGAAGGAAGGGAAGGAAAGAGGAAAAAGAAAAATAGATAGGAGGTACCTTCTGCACTTTGCCTCCAACACATTCAGCTAGAAAGTAAAATCATGAGAAGTTATTGCTCAGAGATTCTTTATAGATTCTGAGTCCAACCTCTTGCCCATTGGAGGAAACATCTGTAAAACATCCCTGCCGTGTTCTGATCCTGACATACTGTCATTCAACTTCTATTTGAACACCTCCAGCAACAGGAAACTCAGTACTTTTTGAGTTCTCCAGACTGACTGTTAGGTGCTTGTAATGGTTAAACAGTTCTTTTCAATAATAAACCTCTGTCATCCTTCTTATAACAGTGCTACAGTCTTCCCCATGCTGAATGATGAAGTGTTTTGTATTTTATGAGATAAAATAAAACAAACATTCTTGATTTTTTCCCATTGTGACTCCTTTAATTATTTAAAGGGAGCTACCCTGTCTCTCCTTAATCTCCTCCTCCCACCCCAGGCTAAAATCTCCAGTTCTTAGAGCCAACAGTCATTTGACTTAGATTCCAGATGTCTTACCATCTTGGCCTTTCTTTTCTGGATATTCTTCTCTATCCTAAGAACACAATAAGCCAGATGTGCCCCAAGGAGGGCAGAAAACCCTGAAACCATAACTTGTCTTGCCTTAGAGATGTTTTCCTGTTATTGCAGCCTAAGTTTGCATTTGCTTTTAAAACAGTAGCATGATATTCATGGCTTCTACTGAACTTGCGATCAAAAGCCCCAGGCTTCTCCTCCTGCCCCCCACCCTACCTAGGATGTGTAATCAAGCCATGTATTTCTCATCCTGCCCTTATGCAATTAATTTTGTTTGAATCTATGTGCAAGACATCTTCTTTATGTTCTTGTGTCTTTTATCATATTGGACCCCCAAAGTACATGATGGGACAATAGAGAGAAAACCACAAGACTTTTGGCTGCTCACGATGCTGAGAATCTGGAACAGCTCTGATGAATTACAATAGGAGTTCCACTTAAGAAATCCAAAGTCTCTGGATATTAAACATGTAGAAACAAACAAACTAAAGAGAAATCTCCCCAACACCGGCTTACTGGTGGGAGTTTACCTTTAGGAATACTAAAATGGAAGATAAGAAGAAAAGCAACTAAATCCTCAGGGATTGAGCCTCTGACCAAGACACTGTTTTTTAGTTTCTGAAACCTTTCACCTTCATCATGATTAAAAAGGGCCCTTGCAGATGAGGATGTATTTAAGATATGTTGAGTTTTCTGGGTTTCCCCTTCTCTGGACCAATTAGCACATGTTCAATATCTCCCCCTTTCCTTCAGCAATGCATAAATTACCTTTGCCTCTAAACATCAAGGATCATGAGGGTCTGCTGACTTCTTCTACTTTCAAAGCACTTGGTCTCTTAAGAAAGATTCTCTCCTCACTGGCAGAAAGAGAGGGCGGGGGAACTCATCTCTCTTCCAAATGGCCAGATCATTAATAAAATCAGCCTTCCCTCAGTAATTAGGTGAGTCTCAAATCCACATCTCCTCTTCCTTCCCTTTGTTCTGTTTATGATATTCTGGCTTCTTTGAGGATGGGTGCAGATGCGCCTTGGTATCTGTATTCATTTGCTATGGGTGCCATAACAAATCCATAGACTAGGTATCTGAGGCAACAGAAAGTGCCTCATGATTCTGGAGACTAGAGGTCCAAGGTCAAGGTGAGGCTAGGATGATCTCTGAAGCTTTGCCTGGCAGATGGCCATCTGCTTCCTTTGTCATCACGTGAGCCCCTCCATGTGCATTTATGTCCTAATTTCCTCTCCCTGTAAGTACACCAATCACAATGGAGTAGGGCCCCTCCTGATGACCTGATTTTTGCCTTAATCACACCCTATCCTCATGTATCATCACATTCTGAAATACTTGAGGTATGAACCTTATAGGGACACAACATATGAGCCCTATAGGAACACAGTTCAGCCCAAACAGTGCCCCATCAAGACTCATTTCTCTGGATTGGAGCATCATCTGCAAGGGTCAGCTGCTCACTGCTCTCAGTTGACAGCTCATTTCTTTATTTCATCCTAGCCAAACTCCCCCAAATTTTTCTGCAACTCAGGTTCCCTTTCATTTTCATCTTCTCTGGAGAATGCACTTGGAAAATGTTCATGAGAGCTACTAGCATGGAAATGCTAGGAAGGTGGAGAATGTCTCCCCCAAATTTCACTTTGTCAGATGGTGGGGACTAAAGAGATTGAGGGGCTACAACATGTAAGCTCCCTTGCCTCTGCCCACCACTCTCCATGGAATCAGCTGGAGGATGACTTCCCCTGTAAGTACCTCTGCCTGACTCCTCTCCTGACTATGCGGCTTTTTCTCATTTCTTTACAGGTTCCTCTTAGAGCACTTCTGCTTTAGCCATTTGCACACAAATCCCCATCTCAGGTTCTGCCTCTTAGGAAAACAAACAAGGCTCTGAAATCATAGCATTTGCTTAAAAATGGAACCCTACAAGGGCAGGTTCAATTTAATTCAGCAAACATTCCCTGAGGTGATTCACCAGGATGAATGTCTTTGTTCGAAGAGAAGCTTCTTGAAGGCAGGGGTGAAATCTAACTGACCCTTTCCACTAGTGACTGGCACAATGCCAAGTTCAATATCTATTTATTGAACAGTGCTCTCTTTTGGTGGCACTATGATAATGTAGCCCTGAAAGGAAATAAGCCTGCAATCTTAATGGGTAATACAAGAATGCACACAACTCATTATAAAGCCGTTTTGCATGCAGAAAGTTCATAAAGATGACAAATACTATAAAGGGAGGGAGGGTAAAAGATATAATTTTAATTGGAACTAAGGTACAAGCTGGTTAAGAGTTCATAGAGCTGAATGAAAGATTACTATGATTTTAATGCAGAAGAGAAATTACTATTATTGGTAGTAGCTATTGAATATTATATACTGGACCCGATCACATGCTAAGTTCTTCACATGCATTATTTTGTTTAATATTTTCAGAATATTGATGATGTATAGATAATTATTATCTAGATTTTGCAAAGGAGGTCTTGAGACATCGAGTAAAGCATAAGTCCTCCCAACTAGGAAATAGTGGACCCTACACCTATTCCTTTCCAGAAGGATATTGCAAGAAGGGAGAATATGATGAATACAGGTAAAAGATCAGAAAAGAAGTCTAATATGGGTTTGAGTAGATACAGTAAGGAAAAGCCAAGAAAGAAAAACTGAGATGAGATACAGAGGACTTAGAGTACTAAGATTAAGAAGCTGACCTTATTATACAAACCATAAGGATCATCCAAAGGAGATTCATCAGAAAACTTGAACAATAATACCTGTCTTATGAAAATTACTCCAAAAGACGGATAGAAAAGGAATGAGCAACTGTAGCTTTTCAACAGAATGTGGATACAACAACAATTTTAAATGTATGTATATTGCTCATTGTTTTATTTATTTATTTATTTATTTATTTATTTATTTATTTATTTATTTATTTATTATTATTTTTGCCTAGATTTCACTGCGTCTGACCCCAATGGTTCCTACATTTATAAGTGATTTTGTTAAGAGCCTTGATTTCCCAACCTTAGCTATGGTGACCCTTCTATTTGACTGTGCTACTTTCTCCTTGTCCCCTTTGAAAACTGTATGTGGAAACTACTCATGTATTTTAATAAATGATATAAAGCTCTTTTGAAAAATGGCAAATGAGTGACACATTTCCTACCACTGAAAAAATCAAAAAAACATTTTACAGATCTTCTTCCACCATGTTGACAGGAGCCTAATTACAAATAGCCTAGCAAATGTCCCGGGTTTCAGATTTCATCCTAGCCCAACTCCCCCAAATTTCTCTGCAACTCTGACTCTCTTTCCTTTTATTTATCCTTTCTATCTTTTAAAACTAATGTTTCCTGAGCCAATACCTCTCCAGCACTTCTAAAGTAGAAACACCTCCTCTTTCTTGCCTTTTCCTAGTTTTCCTCTCCATTCATTGGGTCCTGGCAATTGGAGAGATCTACTTTTACATCTGGGCAAGCTGCTTCTTAGCTTCACATGACCAAGGGTTGAAAGGCTGGGCAACAACAACCATTTGTTTTTCCCTTCAATTTGATCTTTGTTCAGACCTTGCCATAGATACAATCACTTAGGGCCACCACATTCTTGAATTGCTTGTTTCAGAAATTAAATGGATTGTCAATTTAAAACTAACTAAAAGCCAGTCGTGGTGGCACACAACTGAAATCCTAATACTTGGGAGGCTGAGTCAGGAGGATCACAGGTTTGAGGCTAGCCTTAACAACTTGGTGAGAGACCCTCAGCAACTTTGCAAGATTCGATTTAAAAATAAAAAACAGTGCTTCATGATATGCACTTCATTCATCATTTATAAATCTTCTGGTATTCATTCCTTATAGTAAAGCATGAATACATCACATCTTATTTATTTTAGCAAATCAGTACATTTTCTGTATTTAATTATAAAAGTTGACTTGGTTTTAAATTTTATTTGCAATTACACTTTTCCATTTGGCACTGTGGTTTGTTGTCTACCTAGCTGAATATATAACATCAGCTTATCCTAAGGCTGTCCACGTACTTCATTTGCTTAAGTGTTCATTTTAAGTAAAGTACTCACTGTGTATAGGAATTTGCATTTTGAAGGTGCTTGATCTATCTACAAAAAAATTAGAAATTACTTTATTATAAAATGCTCCTACAAGTCTTAATTGTGTTTATTTTAAAAACCTGTAATGTTAGACTGTTGTGCATGGAAGTAATTAAGGGTACATCATTATTGTAGTTTAAAAGTTGTACACTATAAGACATTTTTTGTTTTTACCAAATGATCTATTCCCCATCCTGGGGCAAGCATGAATAAAATTAGATTTAATGTAAAAATAAACAAACAAACAAGTAAATAAAACAAACTAAAAATAAGAATCCCAAGACTTAACATCTGCCATCAGTACCTCCCAAGAAGTTCCCACTTCCTTTCTCCACGTATGGGATGACTCTCCCATCACTGACCAAATAAGACTTAGTTTTCTCTGATGGGAAGACATAAAGAAATGGTGCTAAGGCTGCAACTCTTCATATTCTTGTCATGAGCAAGACCACAGGGAGGAGTTTCATTCATTTTTTTGTGCCTTGTACTCTTGAGCCAGCCACCTGATTTTCTGTCATGTAGTAAATCCAGAAAATTACTATTTGCTGAAATGTGTCACTGCTTCAAGTTATGCAGAGACATAAGACAGTTTCCTGAGTCTGGAGTATTTGTAATGACAAGACAGAGATTCTGGCTATGTTTGATTTCAAGTCTATCCAGTGCCATTTCTAACCTGTGAACTTATTTTTTTTTTCCAATTTGTCACATAGTATATTGACCTGACTTTAACAGCCAGGGAAATAAATAAGATAACAATGGTCACTTAGTTCTCATATGGAGAAATTGAGTCTGTTCATCTAAATGATGTGTTTCAGGCTACAGAAAATAGGAACAGAACTTGGAAGACAATCATGGATTAGGAAAATCATTAAAGACCAATTTTGGGGGGGTATATCTGTTGCTTTATAGGTAATTCAGTCTTAAAAATAATTTTAATAATTTAAACAACTGATCTTTGATTACAGTAACCTACCTGTAATCGACACACAGCTAGTTTAATAGTGGACCAAAATGAACAAAACTTTCTCTTTGCTACTATTTTCTTTGTAGTTACCACAGCCCATTGTTACTGTTTCTGTTTTATTATGATCACACAACCTGGGTTTACTAGTACGGTTGTTAAATAAGTGCAGGACACTTAGTAGAATTTAAATTTCAGATAACTATGAATAAATTTTAATATAAAAACAACTCCCCCAACTTCCTGGGAGATACACTTAAAATTATTCCTCTTTATCTAAAATTTAAATTTAATTGGCACATCTTTATTTTTATTTGCTAAACATGATGACCATGTATACTATGAAAGTTCTAATTTCAAGTCATTTTGTTCTTTTCTTTCTTTTTTTTTTTTTTTGTAGTATTGGGCATTGCACCAAATTTTGTTCTTTTCAATAAATTCAGCTCTGTAAGTATATACATTCAGTTCTGTAAGATTTATACAAATAGATGAACAAATTAAGGGAAAATCTTGTTTAGACTATGTATTTCAATTTGTGATTTTGATAATATAATTAAGGTCCCCTTTAAAATATTATAAATAAGTGACCTATTTATCTTCTGTGCTCTATCAGTCTGTGAAATAAAAAAAAGAGAGAGTATAGCTAAGAGTACAGCACTAAGACCTTAGTTCTTATCTCCTTTTTATAGAAGACCTGTCTACTAATGGGTGGTTCAAAATCAGTCAAAGCCTAGATATGAGAGCTCATCAATCAATACATGTGTCAGCTAGATACTGCATCCTCTGTTTAGAGATACTCTGAAGAGACTATTTGTTAATAAGAACTCCTCATATAGTTTATATGGTGACCTAATATTTGTTACCGAATCTTCATTTCTAAAATACAGTTTCTAAGAAGGAGCTATTGTCCTCATTATCTTTGGCATTAGATGGTGGCTCTTTTCTAGAATCTCATAATTCCCCCCGTCTGGAGACAAAGTCTCATTGAACCTACATGGGCCTTAACTGATAAGAGTATGACTTTCTGTGAAAATGTTGTAAACTTTCTACGTTGCTCTCTTGGGATGCCCCCTCTGAGACCTCAGATCCTCTGTTGTAAGGAAGCCCAGTCCACCTGTGGAGATGCCCACCACGGGAGGGAACTGAGGTCCCTGGCCCACTGCCCTGTCGGAACTCCCAGTTTACTCTCAGCACTCCTTGCTCCTTGGCCAGTTCACCCTCCAATGGAGACTACTCAACTGAAACCACACCGAGGCCAGATGACCACACCCTCTCCAAACTTCAGATTCATGAGCACAATAATTTATTACTGCAGTTTTTTAACCACTCAACTTTGCAGTATTTCTATTGTAGCCAGAGGTAACTACTAAAAATTTTGGTACCTGAAAGTGCAGTGCTGCTGGAACAAAAACCTAAACACATGGTATTAGCATCAAGACCAGGTGGCAGGCACAGACTCAAAGGGCCTTGAATAGGTTACTGCTGAAAGCCTAGGCCTTTGAGTAGAGAATTAGCAGGTACCTGTAGCTTCAAGGAGACTGGCAGTGAGAGTTTAAAAGAATTTAGGGAGAATGTTATTGGAGAAAAGGAGACCTTTGTTATGTAGCGACACAGAATTTGGCAACTCTATAACATGTGGCAACTTGGGAAACATAGACTAAACTCAATGATGTAGCTAGTGATTTATAGACAGGATACAGAAAGTACCACCTGGCTTCGTCTCCCTGCCTCTGATAAAAATGTGAGGAGAGAAAAATTAGCTCAAGAATGAATGGTTCCATGGCAAGGATCTAAGACTTGTCAAGTTTGAAAATAAAACTGTTTCTCACTTCTGGCCTCTCCAGGAATCAAATTTTAAATTAGGGAAGATCTTCAGACTCAAGATAAAATCTATGATGAGACTGTAACATCCTTTGTTAAGACCTCACAAATATCTAAGACTGTGCCTCTTAGACCCTTGCAGATAGAAAATAGACTCCTTAAGGATCTTAAGGGTGTGCTTTACAAATTCTCCCCAATAACTGTGAGGGCTTCTAAGAATCTTAAGGATTTTGTGCTACACTGATGGGAGTACTAAGGAAAAAAGGAGCTAACTGAAGCAGACTTACAGATATAACATTAGTCTAATGAGATGGGTTGATAAATTGATGCAAAAGAAATACAAAACATTTTTAAAAGAATTATATCAGCTTTGTCTGAAAATAATGTAGTATAAAATGAAAAGAGGACTTTGACCCTAAAAGTTCAACGCACAGAGGACAGATAAAGGAAACTCCTCAGCTGCAATTGCAGGCTACTTTGTAAAGAAACAAAAATAAGACTCAAAGGGAAGAACTGAGACTCCAGAGGGCATAGGCACAATGATGAACAACTACTAAAGAGAATGACTGAGCTCCAGTCAAGGAATTGGCAACATGTGCTTGTCTGGATGTTAGAACTGCAATGTACCCATATCTGCTGTGTGCCTGCATCTCCATAGCTCAGAAGGGAGTGTCTATTATGTTAGCCTGTGGCTCCTTCACCATCATGTGTTAAGTATGGAAAGAGCAGTAGACTGTCTCTGTAGTCTGCAGGTCTTTGGATAGAGAATAACAATATTTAGGAAGCTGTACCTGAGGCTGAACCTGAGGAGCTTCCTTTGTACCTAAATCTGATTTAACTGATGAGATCTTGAACCTCTTGCTTGAGCTGGATGTCCAAGTAAGATGAGGCATTGGAGAATGCTTGGTGGGTGTGGGAAAATTATGACCTGTGGGGAAATGGACGACTATAGCATATTGTGTCTTCCAGAAATAGGCACAACCTTTCTTAACTCATACAGTATTTTAGAATTTTACGATGCCATCATCTAGTCATCAATGGTGGGCCTATGCCGGGCCCTTTGAACTTGTACAAGCCATTGTGATTTACTTCATCAATGAGGTATAAAGAAATATGTCCTTCAAAGAAGCACATAGAAATATGTACAAAGAAGTAAGCCCAAAGCAGCTTCTAAGATAGGTTGGGATGGTAAGCATACCTTGGGATGTCCACCCTGGACAGGACCAAAGTGCTGTGCATACATTCACATTAGTTCGTATGGAAAACGGGGGCTTCCAGACCTCAGTCATGCTTCCTCAGCTAACTCTGCTTGAAGCAGAAATAAGTTGATTTCACTGAGCGCTTACCCATATTGCAGGGTCATGAGAAAAATTAATTAATTCATTAATTTACTATTTTGCTTAAGACCTAAGGTTTGGGCTAGTTGGTTATGCAGAAAAAACAAACAAACAATAGACTAGATTATAATTTTGGCAAAATATGAATGTTTCTAAGGACTCTATAGTAAAACATTTACCAGTCATCTTTTAGAATGAGTTGTTCGCATTTAGAAAATGCTGTATATTCATTTTTAAATTCCTTTAGTGTATTTGTAAAGTATCACATGTAAACATTTTTTTAAAAGTCTAGCAGAACCAAAACTGCCTTTAATACAAACACCCATTTAATACCTCTTTCCTCCCATATCCTGAATTCCTGTTTGATCTCTTTAATTTCTTTTTTTCTCCTGATATTGTCTCCATGTTTCTAAATAATATTCATGAACTTCTATTTCTTGATTTACAATTTTAGTCATTAATAATTTTCTTCCTCTGTTGTTGGGGGGCATTTATTCTTCTTACACCTCTTTTCCAGCCAGTCCCATCATCCTAATAAAATCACATAACAATTTGGCTTTAATACATAGTCAACATATATATCAATCTAAACTTGATAAGAATTATTCTATGTTAAGTCAAAAACTATGATCATATCTTTTATCTTGAATGAAATTCATAATGCTTCTGTTTAAATTTGCTTATTTCATTTTTTACATCCAATAAAATCTTTCTATATACTCCAATAAATCCACTAAATGCTTCTCAGTACTACTCCACAATTTATATGTTGTGTATGTGTGTGTTTCTTGAAGATATATTTTTTCCCAGTCCTGGTGTTGCACAAGGAAGGTAAATGGCCAGAAGAAATACAGCCCAGGACTGTGACAATTTTTATTAGGGGAAAATTTATAGACAAAAGGCAGAAGCAGATTATATCTCCTCTGTTGGCCATTACCTTCCTAGACAGTGCAACAGGACCTATTGAGGCCAGATGTCAGACTTACAGAGAGGTTCTGGTGCTTACAAGAAACATGATGAAGAGAAGCACCAGCTGCTCCCCTACTATGACCAGATATGATGGTCTAAGACTTGTGGATGCAGTCTTATGACATAGTGAACATGCTGCTTTCAGCTGCTACCTCTGAGGTCTACTAGAAAACTATTTGGCTATTACCAATTTTCATGGAACAAGTTTAGGTACCTCAGTGCTCCTCTTCCACTAGATACCAACTACTTCACTTGGACACCAGCTGCAAGAAATCTGTCTTGGTCAGTCCAACAGTTATTCCTGCCCCTGAGACTTATTTCCCAGTATGAAGTGGCTGTGTTCTGCACAGCTCACTCCAGAGGACTAACTTCTTACATTTGACTTGTGTATCAACTTAGATACTCTCCTGGGTTGAGCTCAGTGTTTCCTGGGTCCTATGTTCTTCTCTTTCTTGAATAACTTCTTCATTTCAGTGGAATATGTTCTCTAGTAATGGCTACCCAAGAAAATTTACAGGGAAGGAAATTTTTTGATCTTTTGCCCATTTAAGATTGTCATTTTTCTACCCTTGCCTGATAGACTGACTGGCTAGAGCTTTTTAGATGGTACAGCATCTCATTATAAGTTTTTTAATGCATTGCTACATACTATTTGATAGTACTATCCTTGGAAGGGCTGATAACTATCTGATTCCTTTGTGTAAGTGACCAGATTTTATCCCTAAAATGTTTAAGATATTTAGCTATCTATCTACCTACCTATCTATATTTTATTTCTCATACTCTAAGACTTTACAATGATGTGCCTGTGTTTTTCTCATTTATTAATCTAGATGTTTATCAAGATGGTTATATCATTCAATTCCAAGGATTTTTCTCATACTATTGATTTGAAATTTCTCTCTTTCATCACCACCAAATCTGCTTTTATTTAAGCTCCTATTGGTTGGATATTGTATATCCCAGATGGATCTTCTAATTTATTTTTCTCTTGTCCATTTTTTATTTACTATTCAACCACTGTTTGAACTGCTAATTTTGGCTATCACCTTTTTAAGTTTCAAATATAAATTTATTTTTCTACAGTTGTCTCTTTTGTATGTCCTAATATTCTTATTTCTTCAATACATGTTTTGTTATTTCTCTCTTGAATATCATTAATTATATAATCCTTCAATTTTTGTGTGTGTATGTGTGTTGTTTATTTTTTGGCTCCCTACATTATCTATGTCTTTTGAGGGCCTGGGTTTTATATTATTTGTCTTGGTGTTTGTGATAGAAACTTTACCAAATAGATGATCATCCTTGACTATCCATTCATATCTAAAATTTGGTCCTTAACAACTAACCACAAGCACAAGGGCTTATAGAGTAGTTAGATAGCCAGCAGCTTTTCTGTTGTTTATTTCTCCCTTGGATAGTTAGTACAAAAAGAAAGGATTCTGCAGTCTTCTGTCTGAAGGGCATGTGTGGAAGCTGGGGTCTTTCACTAAGTACTTTCAGTAAGAACTTAATTCCCTTATTTTGAGTACCGAGTTTAAATGACAGCCCTGTGCTTGGGCTAATGAAGCTACAGCCTTTCTGTTCAATGTCTCCAGAATGGTGGTTTTCAAACTTTAGAATGCATCAGGATCACCTGGAAGGTATTCCAAACACAGATGACTGGGTCTCACCTGCAAAACTTGTGACTCAGTAGGTCTAGGGTGGGGCCAGAGAGTATATGCATTCCTAACAGGTTCCCAGATATAGGGTCTGGGGACCACATTTTGAGAATCACAGTCATGGAGCACAACCTTCTGGTGTTGTATGAGTCCTGGGGAGGAGGGAGAGTGGAATGTCCCCAACTGCATGGCTCAGTGGTCTAAGTTGTAACATTTTTGAACAACCCCTGTTTCATGACCTCAGACTTTCCCCCTGATTTCTGTGTGTCTAAGAATAGACTCTTTCTGGGATTCTTTATGGGTAAATAACAAATTTCTTTTTGGCCCAGCCATCTCTTCTTTCTAAACCTCTCTGTAGAAATCCTGGGTCGATGTCCATCTTTTTTTGCTGGACCATTTACCATTTTCCTTCCTTCTTACCCCTTTTCATCTTTATATTCCAAAAATAAGGATTTCAAATAGCCCCATTTTCATTTATGATGGAATCTGTCTTTTCTTTTTATTTGGTGGTGCTCTTTTGAGGGTAATAAAGAGAAGAAACTTTACTTGAATCGGTGGGGGGGGTATTTTGAGTAGAATAGCAAAAAGCATCTTTACTCCCATAATTTTGAAACAGATGGACAAATCCATACTGTTTTGATTCTTGCTCGTTTTAATTTTCGATGGTATTTTTTTGTGGGAGCTAAATTTTACTGCAGTAATGTCATTTGAAATCTGGAAAACTCATGGTACGTAGTAACTTCCAGTTGATCAACATAGCCAAGTGACCAGAACAATTGTACATGTATTGTTCTTTAGTAGTTTGTACTAAAGGACTTAAACTGTATGCTAAAAATGATAGCTAAAGTAATGATTTTGCTTTTCTGTTTTCTTATATCAAGTTATATCTAAATTTTTCTGAAATATTTCTTTGGTTAATTCTCACTAATTCTGAATTTCAAAGAAATGCGAAATGCTCTCTTAGATGTTGCGAACTGTATAATCTAATGCAGTTGCCACTAACCATATATGGCTATTTATGTTTCAACTACTGGAAGCTAAAGTTGAATTACTCAGTCACACTAACCTCATTTTTGTTAGCCACACATGGCTAGTAGATACTGTAATGAGCAGACAAATTCAAGATCTTTCTATCATTGTAGAAAGTTCTATTGGATAATACAAGTATAAAGTCTCCTTTTTTTACAGAAGGGGAACAAAAAAAAGAAAAAGAAAAAGAAAAAAGGAATGACTAACCTGAAATGAAAACACCTTTGTCAATCTTATACATTTTACTCAAGAACTGTAGAAAATACCATTGTCTTCAACATATTTCCCCAGGGGTCAAACATAGTCTTAGCTTGGTAGTGGTAATGTGGGAGATGGAAATGATTTATGCCAAAAGGCTGGATGGATTTGTATTTAAATTATTTGCATGCTGTTAAGGTGGAGTTATGCTCCTGGGACCCCAGACGAACCTCTCACTGCAGCCCACCCCACCCATTTCCCTCTCTGGTTATTGTCAGGAGGAGGCTTGTTGGAAAGCTGAGCCATTGCAGGTGTGCTTCGTCAAGTGGGACGCCAACACAGACTGTCTCAGATCAACACGGTGTGTGGCTTATATGCAAAGTGTCTGCTTTCAGTTGGGAAGCGTGTGCATCGAGGCTAATGGCTGGTTCTGATGCAGAGCCTCACACTCGTGGATTCTGGCTGCATGTTTGTTGACCTTTAGATCCCGATTTAATTGTTTATTGATCAAATAAACATTAGAGGCTATTTATTGGGTCCCAATAGGGACCTGTTATCCCAGCCAAAGAATGATAAATATGTTTGTATTGCTGTGGCTAATTTTTAAATGTTACAAAAAATCTACTTAAACTTGCCAATGAAAATGAACCATTTCTAATAATTACTCCCTCATAAACAATATGTGCATGGAAACAATCTTCCCAATTTCAGTATCATTAACATGTTCTTTGGAAATCAATAGGGAGGAATCATAGAAAAACATAGATAGACAGATGGATGATAGATAGATGATAGGTAGAAGTATTGATTTAGGCAAGAGACAATTATGTTAATTGTTTTCTCAATTTTATTAATCACAATATTGATGACATTTAGGTGGCAGATACTTAATTTTTTTTCTTTCAGTTGTTCAGGAAGATAAGCCCCAGAATACTTTCCCTAAAATAGCTTGCAGCTATTTTTCTTTTTTAAAATTATGTAAAACAGTCTGGCTGCCTAGTTTGAGTTTGGTGTAAAATTCGTGATTTCTGTCTAGACTTGCAAATACCTGGTCTTAGCTGAAGGCTAGATTAGGTGTTACTCTGATGAGTCCTTGGAATTGATGGAAACAGCTCTGCTGCTGGACATGTCTATAGAAGTTTATCCTCCTTCCTCATCCCATGTGTAGGTAGATACTCATTTTAGCAAATGGGATGATCAGGCTGCTCAGATTTAGGAGGGAAAGAAGCAGTTCAGAAAAGCTTATTCAAAATTAATTGGAATTTCATAATCATAGGTGCAGGAAGCTACAAATCAGCCAGGTAATATCATGATAGAATCCCTTCCTTATCCTAATAAGAATATATCTTGTCCTTTGATTCTAGGGCCTATGGAAGTAGGCAGATAATAGCAACAAAAAAGGCATAATATCAGTAACTGAATTCTTGATATGCGCTAGACACAGAATTAAGTACTACATACATACATAATGCATTAACTTCACTTACCACCTCCAGTGACTCTTAGATAAAGGTTGTTGTTCCTCGTTACAGAGGGGATCGCTGAAGCTTACTTTTAGCACTTGACCAATGTTCCTGCTAGGAAGCGATAGTATCCAGGAGCCAAAGTTATTAGACCGTACAAACCTTCCTCATGTTCACTGTCCCAGGCACTCAGTATAAGTGGTGGAATAGAATTTAGGAGTGGTAGATAATGGAAACTGAAAATACTGTGTGGAGCAGAAGTTATACAGTTTAAAGACCTTTTTTTAAAGAAATTCTCAAGAAATACAAAATTTCCAGAAATACAGTGAATCTCTGATGTAGTCCAAGCACCTATAATAGTGCCTGACACATGGCGAGCAGTCAATGAATAAAATAGTTCAGGATCATTATATAACTGTTATAACTGGCGGTATATGAGATGCCTTTAAGTTCATGTATGCATACTTCTATTTACATGTGACAAATAGCCTGGTCTATATGACTGTTGTACAAATCACAGAAACTGCTCACATACATGTATATGTCTTCCTCATTGTACTAAAGCCATGACTTCAGAAGTTTTTTGTAAGGCAATATGTATTGCATTAAAGGACAATTCTGTCTCTAATTTGTAGGGACTACTGAATTTAGAGACAAACAGTGTCAAATAAAAGCAAGTTCATTGATATGAGTCAGATATTTCTACTGTCTTCATTCCTTCAGGAAGGTAATCTACTTTGTCTAAATCTTCTAATATTGTTGAAATGGATACTGGATAACATAAGATGGATTGCTTTCCAAGAGAGAAAATAACATCCTAAATATTACTTCCTTTTGATTAAATTGTATCTGCGGAAATTTAGGGATCCAGATTGTGTCTCTTCATGATGACTTAACTATTCTTGTTATTACTATTTATTTAACAACTCTTGTTTATTTAACAAGTAATATTTATTTTATTTAACAAGTAATTTATTACTTAATAAGTAAATATATCCAACAAATAATAATAATATTAGTATTTAACAACTAAAATATTTTACATCTTAGTTTGGGTAGCATACTTATTTGCTATTGCTGCTCTAGAAAGTTATCATGAACTTGGTTGCTTAAAACAATATAAGTGTATTATTTCACAGTTCTAGATATGAGAAGTCTAGAAGAGATCTCACTGGGCTAAAACCAGATGTGCTATGGCTGTGTTGGCTTCCAGAGGTTCTAGGGAGATTCCATTTTCTTGCTTTTCCAAGTTCTGGGATCTTCTCACTTCCTGCTGCAGGCCCCCTTCCATCTTCAAAGCCAGCAGTGGCTGACTGAATGTTTCTTACATTGCACCAAGCTGACACTTGATCTTTTGTCTCATTCATCCACATTTAAAGACACTTGGGATTATTTTGAGCCTGCCTGAATAATTCAAGAGAATATTTCTAGTTGTTGGCACAACGAAACTAGAAAATTTAACTTGGAAAACTAAAATTCCATCTGTTACTTTGATTTCTCTTTGCCATATTTTATATATATATATATATATATATATATATATATATATATATATATATATATATACATATATATATATATTTTTTTTTTCCCATAGATTCTGAGGATTAGTACCTAGGCATCTCTGGAGGGCCACTGATGGAAGCAGTGGTATGGAAGCATTAAGTAACATCCCTGCAGGTAGATTCCAATTCTTCACCAGTTATTTGATCTTGAACAAGTTATTCCTTGAGTTGCCTGGATGGCAAAAATGATTCCATAATCACTACTACCCAAGGTTGTCATAAAGATAGTGTATGCAGCCGGGCGTGGTGGCGCACGCTTGTAATCCCAGCATTCGGGAGGCTGAGACCGGAGGATCCGGGTTCGAGACCAGCCTCAGCTACCTAGTGAGGCACTCCGCAACTTAGTGAGACTCGGTTTCAAAATAAAGAATAAAAAATAGGGCTGGGGGTGTAGCTCGGAGGTAGAATGCCCCTGAGTTCAATCCCCAGTACC